>CAJUYH010008556.1:0-15232 GCA_910591685.1 Galerucella tenella
TATATATATATATATATACATATGTATACACTGTCCATTCGGAGAAATCAACTTGAATGCATTAAAGTTGATGATGTTCTGGTAAAAGCATTGCATACTATAAACATAAATCATATATATATATAGATATATATATATAAATATATAGTATACATGTAGATTTATTTATATATACATATATCTCTTTGTACATATCCTTAATAACTTTCAAAAATATTATTCGACGTTCTCAAGAAAGTTTCTTAAATAAACGAATCTCTTGTCATTTAGTAATGGAAGAAAAGAGCTCATCTATTATACAAACAAACAAACAAACAATGAAGAAGAATATTGTACAATTTTTTAATGTTCAATATTAGTTATGATTTTTATTAACTATTTTGTTTTCTTTTTTAAAATCAATTGCGGTCGAGAGCATGTGCCGCTTATTATTTTTCATTCCACAGATGCATTTACCCAATTTTATTTTCAAACATTCATAATATTCAAGCACCGATCGCGCGTTTATGTCATTATTATTAATATTATTATTATTATTATTATTATCATCATTACTATTGTTATTATTGTTACTGTCTCGAATATTCAATTGTATTAGCCGGTATTTATAGGCCGATTTTGTGTGACAGAGCTGTGTGAATATCGAATGGTTTCCCTGTCGCTTTCACTTACATTTGTCACGCTTCGATTGCTCCTCTACGACGATTTATTATTTTATTTTATTTTTATTTTTTATTTTGTGTTGTTTCATCACGGTTGAATAGTATTTTACGCTAATGTGAATACAACATAAATATGTTTTATCAATCTTCATTCAATGCTTAAATGCAGTAATAAATAATCTGTCAATAAATTGAGAGCAAACAGAACAATCTATTTAATATATTCGCTGAAAGGTGCTTGTAATATTACGAAGGCCATTAAAATTATCTTGCAAATAATAGCGGATGTAATTTAATAATTGCGTATTATTATGATTTTCATATTTCTTCTTCGTAGAATGAAATTAAATTCTTTTTAATGTAACAAATAAATGAATAGTAAAATGAAAAATGTTGCGGGGAAAATCTATTTAAAATCCACAAAATATTGTTGTAGAGAAACTCGTCGATAATAGTCGCATTAAAAGTGAATTTATTTTTGTCGGATAATACCGAGACATAATTTATTGCTTGACAATTCACATAAACATACACACATCTAAAAAGTTTTCGTTTTTAATTTATATACCAAGCTGTTATTTTTAATTATTTATAACACGAAACATGCGACCATCATGACAAAACACAGTTATTAACATCATAAATTATGCAAGGATGGAAAGAAGCGGAAAAATAGCAAACGAAACAAAGACAAAAATCTTTTGTATTTAATTTGTTTAATAAAATTCAAATCATAGTACAAGATTGTTGGAATTTTAGTTTATGTTCATCACCCATACATCAATTCTGTCATATACATGTTAGATTATATTTTTTAATTTTTTATTATTTATCCAATATGAAATATACACAAATACCAATTTTGTTTTTTTTTATTCAACATTTTGAAATTGGCGATGGTGATTGTGCTAGAGAATACATTCGTGAGAGCCAAAAAAAAAAACATTTAAATAAACAGAACAAGAATGTGGGGTTCTTATATATTTTATACGATGAGATTAGTTTTTTTTTTATATTCTATATCTCATAAACATTTAAGAATTTAGTGTTCACAATAGCAATCGTTCGTTGTGACGTGAAACATCGTACGGAAGAAATGAAGAAAATTAATTCCTCTAAGCATCGCTATTGATATTATTCAATGTACGCAAAAGACAAAAATGGAACATTGTCCACTTAATCCAACAATTAAATGTAATCCATAAAATAATCCTCAAAAATAATATATATACAATTTCAATTAGAGGATTCAATATAAAACAAAAAATTGCCTTTTACTTTATTATCAACTAATAATATATACATAAAAATAATCATATCAAAAAAAGAAAAAATCCAATATCCAGCGGCAGCTCATAAATAACTTATTGGAAAAGAAGGTAAGCAAAGGAAAAAGTAACATTGCCACTCAATTACATAAACGAAAATATAATTATAATGTACAGCCCTTTTATTTCTCGTGCATTCACTTTCTAATAGAGCCCTATATCCAAATTGCTCACGCCCTTCAGCCATTCTCATACTCCTTCAACCATGCATACCATAAATATAAAGTAAACACATGGCACAACCACTATGCACAACAGCAGTGAAGTACCACCTGTTGCATTTGCGCCGCTCAACACACAACAATCCCAACCGTCCACTTGAACATGAACTTTTAAACTGTCTGCGTATTTCCCCATAATCCTTTCATTCCTTCAATCGAATTCGATTTACCCCACTGTCACCACAATAAACAACACCAAATAAACATAAACAAAGTGAAATAAAATAAATAGCTATCTACCTTGCAGTGTTCATGATCTTGATTCTTCACCATACTCTTACTCGTCGTTGTCTCTTCAGGATCACGACACTTGCGCGCTATTCTCAATAATTTTCTCTCTCTATCTTATTACACTGTGCCTCTCCCTGAGGCCATTCATTCTGTATCCCACTACCTTCTCAATCGTCCATCTGTGTATGTCGCTTCTCTTCATCTCTCTCTCTTTAACTCAGTCTCACCCGCTCTTCACTTACTGCCTTGACTACTTGGCGGTTTCCCTGTTGCTTCGCCTTCTGTCGGGTTTCGTTTCGCCGTTTCCCTCTCCATATACACGATACCATAGCACACGATGTGCATCGTGCAGGGGAGAAAGACCCGCGCTTGCTACGTTCACCACTAACTTCTATCCGTAGTCGTTCGAAAACCTCTCTTACCTGTAAAACGTTACGGCTTTATTCGTTTTTGCGCGCGTTAACTCTGCACGAGTTCCACAAACACACACCACTCATTTTATCATTGCATAGACAATTTTATTATTTTTTCCCCTCCCTTTTTTTTTTCTTTTATTTTTCCTTTATTTAATGCACTTGTTAATATTGTCGTGAGTGTTTATCCTTTGACACACTCTATTTTTATTACTATATATATATATATTTATATTTATATATGTGTATATGTATGTATACGTCCATTGACCACCTACTGCGCGTGTGTCATGTTGAGAACTCATCGCGGCCGACCCTGACCTTCGACTCGCCAAGGTCAGCGGCTGCTGGAGTTCGTTGCAGTGCGGTCCCATCAGTTTAATGCATACGAATGAACAAATATATATATATATATATATATATATTTACATTAATATGGGTATATATACATTACTCATATTGCAGTGCTGACAGCCACGTGGATAGAATTATTCATAAACCTGCGTGTTCGTGAAGATAAAAAATAAATATAGACAATTATATATTTGTGAATTTCAATATTCAAGTGTACTCAGGTGTTGTTTGACATTCATTTTTCATGTTTGTTATTTTAACTATTTGATATGTTTAATGTGTGGGTTATTGTACGTGACTGATATCAAATTGGATACGAAGTAATAAAAAAATTAATTGTTCGCGAGTACAAATGGCACTGCAAAGTTGCACAAAGTTTTTATCAATTGTTTTTTTGTTTCGGGTTGTTTATTAAGTACTAGTGATTGTAGTTTTTTTTTTTTTTTAACGTTAATTTCAGGTGCGTGTATCGAAGACACTGGATTGTGTCGCGTGTTTGTTTAACTGCACCGGCATAAGTACATCTGTATATCGCGATCGGTTGCCGTAATTATTTCCGGCTTGCACGTGCACTTTTTTCATTTTTTTTTTTTTTTTTTCATATCTATTTATGTGTATATTTTCGTTTAATGTCCACGAGCATGTGTATAAGTTATACTTTGTATTAGGGTGATTCATGGACAAGGATGTTGGTGTGAGTATCTACGAGACGTCCAATACACACACGCACACACGATCGATCGACTTTCATTTGAGATCGATGTTATTTTAGACGTCTATTGTTCTTCACAGTCATTTATAACAGCGACTGTTATTATTACAACCGCGTGGTTTGAACTCGCTAATGATCCGGGAAATACTAGGAAACGGAAACTACACACACACACACACACACACACATATATATATATATATATATATACATATGGATATATATTTGAATTTATTTTTATATATGTTTCGAGTTTAATATTGAGAGTGAGAAGTGATAGGTGTTTTTATTGTGTCGAATGTGCATAAAAATTGCGACAATGGAAGTGTAAATTTTATCTTCAATTATATATCTATTGCCATTCACCATCAGGTAAATATACATTTATTTTAATTGTTTATAAAATTCAATTTGAACTAAATAGAAATAATAAATAGAAATTAAACGCAGCTAAAATAATTCATATTTTGCGGCTTATCATTTATGTGCAGTGCAATTATTTTACATTGCATTATTTTGAAATAGAAATGTCAAGCTGAATATATTTCTACATGCTGATAGACGATCGGTTTATGTCCGTGTTTGGTCGAGGTCGTGGCACACAGTACGACACACAAACATATGTATATATAAATATATAGACATACACATTTATACATGCACGACTTGCTCGATTGAGGTGAAGAGAAAGCCCGGGAGTGATAAACGTATTGGTATAACGTTCGCTCAATTTATTTATTCATTTTCATTCTTTTATTTATTTACTTATTAACTTAATATATTGTATTTGTTTTTTTTTTTTCTTCACATATTTTGATATTTGTTTAAACGCAGAGACATTCAATTATTTAGCATTCATATATATTCATTGGAAACGATGATAATTGCTGTGTGTTATTATGATGAAAAGACATTAAATACTCTATGAGTACTCGAATTTTTCTGGTCTAACTGCGTGACTACTTGTGTGTGTGTGATGCATGGCACCTGTCTATCTTCAGCTGATGGCAATATACACCATCAGCAAGATGAATGACATGATTACGTGTGTGCGGTTGTTGTGTGTACGTGTGACGATGGCAAGAAAGCGAAAGAAAATTGAGAGAATACATGAGAAGAAAAAATAATGAAAAAAAAAATAAAATAACTGCGGTGGATATTTTTTTAACACGAGAATATTCCACGTAAAGATGTTTCACAATTTAATGTTCAAATGTGGGACAACGACGGGAAGAAATTGTCAATATTATTTTGTCCACTTAGTCGTTTTTATTTTTATTTCTCTCTTCTTTTTCACATATTATATTTTTTTATTATATAACTATTATATATATATATATATATATATATATATATATATATATGTATACATGTTTGTTCAGCAATTGAGGAAACGGAAACAACGTAATATTTTCACGCGATTATATATATGTAAGTATAGTATAGTAATATATTCTGTCGTACAACGGTCCTTGGCGTTTGAAAGAATTAGCATAGCGAATCAGACCGAAGATCAGTCTCATCCGCGCATTTAAACCTCGAATAATCATTAGATAAAATCCGTTAGAGACTGTAAATGTTAACACACACGCACTTACACTCTGTGTGCACTCAGTTGCATTTTTATTTATTCGTTTCAGGCAAACACAATCGTTTCGATTATCAAATAATTTTATTGTGCAAGCGCAGTGAAGTTAAAATAAAATTGTATTTATTTGTTTTCTTGTGTTATTGAAATATGAAGGTATTATTTTCAACTGACTCGCTCATTCATTATCCATAAAAGGACAATTGCTATTTCAATTGAAACAATGTTTTTTTCCGTGGTTTAACCGAAATTAAATTTTGCTTTCCGTCTTCTCTTTATTTTTTTTTTAATTCATAAATTAATTGATCATGAATTTTTTCATTTTATCAATGAAACCATTCATTAATAACAAGTGAGGTATTGTTATTGCTCTATATATATTTAATATGTAAATTCGTGAGACGAAAATAAAGAATTATGTTTTTATTAGCGTTATATTCAATTGAAGATTGAAATGGCAGATGGTTGAGTCGATATTGACATTTTCTATGTATACTTGTATTTATTTTCATTGTTTTTTTTATTTCTACCGTTATTTCAATTATTTCATTCTTTTTTTGTGTTCATTGGGGAAATGAGGGGAAGAAAAAAAAATAATAATGCAATAAAAAATAAAAACGTGCAAAACTACAATCGACGAAACGACTCAACTGTATACCCATGTGTCAACGATAGTCGATCAATATCATTTCCAAGAACTCATTAGTACTACTCTAGTAAATTTCCACATGGCGCAAATACATGTTTTTCTTGTCGATACTCTTCATCTAAAAACATATTAAAAAAAAAAAAAAAAATAGAGTGTGAAAAATAAAAACCAACCTCATAAATTATATCAATAACACTTCTTTCTTAAATCTATAAATTTAAATCGTGACAGAGAAATATAATATATATTTATATATAGATACATATATTCGTTGATATAATTGCTATTCGTGTATATGTATATAAATAATTTTACATAGATGTCACAATATTTATCATTGTCTTGTAACAGTGCAAAAATAAAAAGAAAAAAAAAAGTATCACAAACTTTTAGATATTTTATGTAGCGTCTGTGAAAAGCGTGATGTTGTTTTGTATATCCAGGTCGCGCAAAGAGATTAATCTCAGTTTTACGTGTCTGGCAATCGGCTCCAGGATCTCTCGAATTAAAAAGAAAACAAGAGGAAAAAGGAAATAACAAGAGCAAGAATTTACCTTTACACATACAATATACAAAAATACAGAATAAAATATCCGTATCACAGCATCGATTACAATACACAAAATAAAAAAACCAAAAAAATAAATGTATTTATATAATATAAATTTAAATATTGAAAACTGTTTCATAAATTAATTTGCAGAAAAAAAGAAAGGAGAATTGAAACAAATAATTTTTCATAAATATTATGGTATATACCAATATATATTACACCATAAAACATTGCCTTTGAGTAATGAATAATCTTGATGCAACTGGAAACTTGTGTGCAGTTAAAACACGACGCCCCAAACTGCGGCGGGTCAATAATTTCCTCGACGTGAAGCAGAGGTTCCTGGAAGAGATTCTCGTGTTCCCCGGAGTGACTTGCACTACTAGAAATACATACACACACATACATATATATATATATGTCTGTATATTGTTAAACGTCATGATGCGACGTCTCTCTATCCCTCTCTCTCTCCCTCAACAATTCAACGTATATATCCATATATATATATATATAAAGCAGTTGGTATGGTGTCGTGGCTCGGCAAGTTTCCTGAAAAGGGTTGATGTGTTTTATCCTCGTCGACATAATGGCGTGGGCAGACTCAACCAAAGGGAGAATGACGTGTAGAGAGGGTAGTTTTTAGCCCCTTTACGCGCAGTCGCGTCGAGTTTAACCGGAAATAAATTTCCCCTTATCCAGTGAGTATATATGTGTGTATATGACAACGACGAGGAGAACTTTCCGTCTGGCATAGTTTGGCCAGTCTCGCTCGGACTCCGGTGGTTGTTGGTCGTCCAGTTGTCCTTTATTATTCCATTCAATCGTCCCTTTTCAGTTGACGCACCCTCGCGATAACATACCACCAGACCTCTTTTATTATATTTAAAGTGGCATCGTGTCCGGCTTTATTTTCACTTCACTCGTGAGAAAGCAATATTGAAAGAGACACAGAGGTAATTGACGGTGTTTGAAAAAAAATATACGAAAAAGAAAAAAAAGGGGGGCAATGTAGAGAAACGAATAAAATAAAATAAAAAAAAATATATATACATATATATATATGGGGAATTAAATAGAATGGTATATAATACGGGAACAACGGTCGACGAATCACGAGGGACAACAACACTCCTGGCACTATTATATTTTGTACTTGACGCAGTGTACCGGTGTTGCGCGAGGCAGTTTCGTTGGTGCGCCTCATGCGGCCAGCCACGCGTCTTTTTCCGTTTTATTTTATTATTTTTTCTTTTTTGTTTTTTTTCTTTTTTTTTTCATCAATGTCGGGGAAAAAATGCAGAAAAATATTTACTATTAGAAAAATTTGTCATCTATTTATTCATTTGAGATATTTATTTTTGTTGTATTCAAGTTATGACTCAGTGAAGTTCATTTATTTATTTTTATCTCGTTATCTTTTGTACACGTCATTCGTTTACATTTTTTTCCATTTTCCATTTATATTTCAACACTGGTTAAGAATTTGTTGTGTGAAGTTGTACAAATATTTTTTACAAAATATCCACGTCAATTTATATATATACATATATATATATATATATATATATATATATAATAGTATAGATTTTCGTTTGTATGTGTTTGTAAGAGAGGAAGAAAATATTTATTTATTTATTTATTTATTCCCCTTGAGTTTATCGTGTTGGTATAAATATCTTGAGCTTTAATGAACGGTAACAATCCAACAACTCGGCTATTTAAAATTATTTTTATTATCTATTCTTCACCACTCGGCTGTATCGTTTCGCTGTTGGATTGTCGAGCGCGGTCGTGGTGGATCGTTTAACCTTGAAATATCCCTTTGGAGTTCTTTAGATTCTCCAAAGAACACAAGTGCACATTTCCCACGAGAGATTCCCACTTTTTTTTTTATTTCTTTTTCTTTTATTTTTTCGCTCCCTTTTACTCTCTGCTATTTCTTTTCATACGCTGGAGCAAAACGAATGCTCGATTTGACGCTGTGTTCCGGCGGCAAATTGTCGTAAACAGAATCATCTTAGAAAGTTCATCGAGAATCATTTGCAAGGAAAAAAAAGGAAAAACAAAAGGTAGAGCGCAAGAGGTTAAGTGCGAGAAAATGAGATGTGAAGAAGTCACAAGGATGAATTGAACTAAGAAGAAAAATTCTTTTTTTTTTTTTTTTTTCTTCTGTTTATATACGTGAGAGACAATTTAAGAGAGGATGTGAAGTATAATTATATGTGATTGTTAATGGTAGACGGCGAGTCTTGGCACTGGAAGAATTCACAGATGTGCAATATATAATCGTGGATCTTGCAATGCCATCACTTGCTGAATGCCGATTCAGCAAAAATCATTTCACATGTGCGAACAAGACGAAAACTTCATTCATGGTTGCCATTGTTTCCAACGCTACAATGGCTTTGACACTTATTAAATTATATATTATATATCTACATAAATATATTCATTTTGTTTTTCGCACAACTTCATCACTCTTCTCAATGTACAAACCAAACAAAAAAATCAAAAGTTTATCATCAAATTTGTACAAAAAATTATTTTTCCTGTAGCAATAATAAATATAAAACACAATTTCAATAAATAAATTATCAATAGAAATTGCAAATGACATTTTTTTCATTCTCCTAAACAAACATTTTTTTATTTTTCATGATGGGACTGTGTTTTTTTTTTTATAACTAATAATAAATTAATTATATATATATATATATATATATATATATATGTATTTATGTTTCGTCTTTATATATATTCATATTGAATATTTTTCCAGTTTGATGTTCATGCCGAAAAAAAAGAAAAAAATAAAGGGAGATAGACCACTGAAAAACGAACATCTGCACACACACTTACAATGTGCGGGTGCTTCGGTCAATAGATTAGAAAGTCATTCATGTCGTGTTATCAGTCGTTCACCTAACTGATAACACGGTATTTGTACCTAACTCACACGCATACACAAAATAATTAATCAACTTTATTTTGTTTTTAAAGTTTAGCATTACTCAACAACAATTTCACTATTGTCGTCTTTACCATTCCCTCCTCCTTCACATTCATTTTCATGCATTATAAAAATCTTAAAAGTAACATCAAACTTTCGATGGTATATAATACAAACAGAAGTTTCACAGCAGTTTGATTGTTCATGGCACATATAATACTTCGACAAACTATATATATATATATATATATTACTTCCCCTAAATGAAAGACATAATACACAAGAACATCTACATATACATGTATATTTATATATCCATGCAATTGAATTGTATAGTTGCACGTGTTTACCACATATGTGCCGCCATCAAACAACCACGAGCGGCTCAAATGAATCATCTACGTGTCCTTCAATACACATTGGCACTCGTTCATATTATCAAACACATACACACATATGCATTGACTCAGAAGTACCGAAAAAAAAAGAGAAGAGATAAAAAAAAAGGAAAAAAGTGGAAAAGTCAATGATAAAAAATGCAAAGCGGAAGTATAATAGACACACCAAAGCGATTTGGTATTCTCTCATGCAAACCAAGCTATATTTATATAAAGCCACGAGAATATTATTTCTCTCTTGAGGTCACGAACTTTACTCTCTGAGGACGTGCACCAACCACATTTACCCATCATATATAACTATATACATTTCCACATTTCCACATTTCCACATTTATGCCTATATAAGTAGGATATTTATATCATACCTATACATTTACCATCAGGGTGAATATTTGCCATTGACGTAATACTTCAATATATATTACAACACCAACGACAATCCGTTCATCCATGAAGGATTTTTCTCTTCATTATCTTCATCTCCCGCGGGCACTGCGATGGATATAGCGGAAATAGGTGCCGCAAGGCTTTTATAAAGAATTCATCGAAGAATAATAATATAATATTGTTACATACATATACACAACAACTCCAATCAATCGTAATCGATGCATTCAACTTATTTTCAATGCTATCTAATTCTCCCTGTTTTTCTTTTTTCAAACAACTGCACATATATATATATATATTTATATATATTTATATAGGTATTCCTCAAGTCTTTTGACTTGTTCACAATGCCCACTCTGTTTAATTATAATCAGGTCTTGCAATTTATAACTTTATACATATACATATATTTATTTATATGTACATGATTGCATAGATGCATGGAGGGTATAGCAAAAGTGGCGGTCGATCGAATTGTGCTTATCGCCTGGACGGATCGACGTCGTGGAAACGACGCTAATGTCGAGCGTTAACGCCGAATAACACCCTCGCGTTTCTCGCGTATATGCCGCAGGCACGCGGTTTATATATATATATACATAGTGCTTCAGTTCGATATTCAAACGCGATAACGAAACCGGAAGCTTAACGTGCGCGCGGCGGCGGCAACGGCGGGCCCGGTCGCCGTGGTCGTTTTATTTGTATATATATATATATATATATGTATGTATGTATATATGTAGTTTATGAGTGTTGGTATAGGTTGAAAACAGTGTGTGAGCTAGTTATCGAGCGCGTTGCCATGCCAGCCCACGTGTACACACCGGCCCCGACATCGACGCCATTGATCACCAACACGTAAATTCGCGTGTGCACCTGTGCTTGGTCTGCACGACTCACATGTATATGCGTATATGTATATATATATATGTGTGTGTGTGTGTGTGTGTGGAGCGATGATAAATAGAGAAAGAAACAGAATTGAAATAGTGCGGTTAGTTAATATGTTGAGGTCTCGCTGTATTTTGGTGCCACCGCTTAGATATTTAAAATATGCACAATAACTGTTTCTATTTATCTTTTTTATCTAAATAATTCTCGTTGAATTTTATATTATTGAATGTTTTTTTTCTTCTACTTACTGCTTGTTAATTGTTAAAATAATTCACAACGCGATCGTAATTGCTATATTTATATTTCATGTTTATGAGAAAACAGGATTTTTCAATTAAAATTTTATGGATATGTTTTTTTTTGTTTGTGTTTATTGTATGAATTTTTTTATTGATGTCGTTGAAATTGATAATATTTAGTGTTATGAAACGAATTGATGTAAATTGATTATGTGTTATTGGACTGTTATTGCTGTAGGTATTAATATGTTTGTTGTGATAAAATCTGTAATTGTTATGGCGGCCGAGACAATCGTTAAAGCCCGATCCAGAGTCTCGTAAATTCTTTATATAATATATATCTACATAAATTTTATAGAAGTCAGGAACGATGTGGGCGTGTAGTCGGATGGAACTGGAGCAGGGACAGGTGGCAGGTAGGTTTACCTGTGCACCCTGTATACACACTATGTCCGCGCGACTCGTTTCCGTCTCGCAACACACGAACCGTAAACTCACGGGTGTGCTTGCGTGACTGGTCATTCAAGTGGAAAAAAAAAGAAGAGAGACGAAAGAAATGAAATTGAAGGAATACATATTTTTTTTTTTTTTTCGTATTTTCTTTTCCTATTTCTCATTTATTTTTTGGGCTATCGCATCAGCCATTGTCGTATCGTTATACAAAATACTTAAGGAAGTCTGACATGAAATTGAAGCCAAGTATTTTAAGACATTTCATTTATCACTATTATTATTTATTCTTTCTGTTTTATTATTATTATTATTTTTTTTTTCATATTACCGTGCAAATAAATACATCACTGTATAAAGTTATGTTTTTAATTATTCTACAATATTTACATGTTCCATTGCATGTTTCTTTAAATAATTTCGATGGATCAAAAGATATACAAGACGGATTTATAAAAATATAAATAATTAATAAAGTGAAATGATGAAAAAATAGAAAGAAATAAAAAAGCGCAGTTATGTGGTCATTACAATACCAGAATTCCCTGCGTAATATTCTTATTTCGTTCCCTCGTCATGTCTCCTCGCAAGACAGTTTCTTCTTAATATATATATATATATATATATATATACAAGCACACATAGACACACGCGAGCATTTATATAAACAATATCCATTTGTGGAGATGAGAATTTTTGACATCTATAAAACTAACAGCAAGACACAATTCACAAATATATAAGCATACAGATATATTTTCTATACTATATTACTGACATTATTTTATTTCTAATATTCATAAACACCACATATGTATATACCTTATAAATGTTATAATAGATAATACATATATAGATATATGTGACCGACTAACCCATGAAGTCAAACCCTTCGTTACTCTACACGACGAAGAACGATCTACTGATACGTCGTGTGAGAACTTTCTCCGCTTTCTCTACATAATTCGTAGCATAAGAGCCAACAATTTAAATAGCAAAATGAAAAGTAAAAAAAATTAAATGGAATAACATAAAAGTAAGAGGAGGAAAAGAGTAATTGTCAATCAATATCAATCGCTAAATATATCTGTTTAAAATTATATTCAAATAAATATACTCACAATTATTTTATAAATATTCAATGGCAGATATATCAATTGAATGGGCAATAAATTAATAATTATATTTGTGGTATTTCATATTAACTTAGTCAGTCGTTATTTCATTGAAAAAATTTTTCAAATCGATACACAATATTTATTTTTCCACTACAGCTATATGTATAAATATTAACGAATTTAAAATGTAGATGAATGAGTTGATGTGTTACATTCCATGTCTACACATAAATATTATAATACACCATAATGATTATTAATTACAATAAGTAATACTCTTACTCAAATGAGCAGGAAAAAACTACTGTGACTGTTTCCAACCATCCGACTAATAACACACTTTGACTTTAGTATTACGTTTACATATGCATAATGAAATATCTCTATATATTGCATCTATGTACACAATGACTCAAGGCATATATATATATATGTCCGTGTCTGGTAGTGTTTCCCTGGTTTTTGTTGCGCACACGCCATCCACCAAAATGGACATCACTATAACAATAATCGATATGCGCCCTTTTTCCTATACTCGCAATCGTATCCAAGAAAGCGCGCATTAGCACGACGTATAAAAAAAAACTAATCCATCAATCATCCTTTCCCTTTACCTGCACTATAAAGCTACATTAAACCAAACACACGCACGTGAAGAAAAATCAATACAAATAAAAGCGATAATCAAGCACATATATCTCAACACAACCCATCAGATACCCAGCGACATATTTCACCAATTTATTCATTAGACAGAACATTTTCAACAGATTTAAATCATTTTTATTTATCTTGAAATCCAAGTAGATCATTAATCATAATATTTGTAAATATGAAATAAAATGTTTGTAAATATATAGACGAATGTTTGGTAAAAATTTATGTGAAATTTATAGCAAAAATTATGTGAAAATGTCATCATTTATTTGTTTACTTATCATTTTATTTCATTTATCAATAGATAAATCCACAAATATATTGAATGTTATTATTCTACTGTCGTAATTGCTGCTACCCGTTAAATATTATGTTTGATTTATTACATCTATATAAACCAACTGACATCACCAATAAAATCAATAGAATATATACATCTATCTATATTTTCCTATGCACGTATCTTTGTATGTATGTATGTATCTCTACATAAATACACATGTAGACATACATATATATATATTATATAACAATTATTGGTGCTCAAGCTTGGTGAACATTGACACATTGTATGTCACTCAATTATTCATACGATAGTCGGTGCACACGGTGAGAACGGACATGATTGTATAGCTCTAGATAGCGAAGAGGGTGCGATTTCACGATAGACAAACAATATATATATATATATACATTTATATATTAAGAATGGGAAGTAAAGGGTTAAATTGACATATGAAAATATTGTTCATACATAAATGTGTGTAGACGTATATATATAGAACTGAAGTAGTTTATTTTATTTTTTATTCAGTTTATTATATATTTTTCTGATGTACAGAAGATAAATATGCGTTTAATATACAATGTTATTGTGTTGCATATTTCCAAATCTATATATATATATTTTTTTTTATTTATTTATTCATATATACCAATGGGGATGGACGATGCGTGTTGGTTATGCAACTATATATATATATATAATATACAGAAGATACATCATCCCAACCTTCTGGCAAACTATTGATCCGTGATTAGTCACGCGATTCGCTCGTAGAATACCACTCAAGTCTACGCTTTTTTATTTTATTCTTATATTATTATTATTATTATTATTATCATTGTTATTTTATTTTTTTTCATAAATATATATGTACGTCTTTTTTTTCAACTCTCTATAGAACATTTGGCATATGTCGTGTGTTCATTAAAGCCACCCTAAAATTCAAATAAAAATATATAGATAAGAATAAGTATTTATTTTTCACAATTTTTTTTTTTTTCGTCTTTTCTCAATGAAATTTATATATATATAATTGCAAATGCATCGGCATTATGATTGACTCATATGTTTATGTATAGAATTAAGTGCGACAGGGTGTTTCTGCCTATTTTTATTATAATATATATATATAT
>CAJUYH010008557.1:0-15230 GCA_910591685.1 Galerucella tenella
AAAAACATTGAAACTTTATTAAAAAAATTAATGGATTTACTACAATAAAATCTAATCATATCTTATATTATAAAATTATTTCTTCCAACTCTTTTTCTCAATAATCTTCCAGCTGCTAATTCAGGATTTCGCAAATTTGGAAGCACCAAGACATCATTTTCAGGTTCATATAAACCTAAATCAACCTGGCCAAGATTAACATCCCCATGATCTTCTAACTCAACAGGTGGAATATTTTTATTTATGCATATATTATGTTAGACAACACAAGCATTTATGATTTTAGAAGATTTCTCAGGACTGTAATGAAGAACTCTATGCTTAAGAAGACATCGAAAACTTAATTTCAGTACTCCTTTACACCTTTCAATAAGGGACCTTGTACTCTTCTGCCTATCATTGTACCTTTTTTCTGGGGAATTTTGTTCTGGATTTTCAACTGGTATCATAAGCCAGGGTCTTAAAGCATATCCTGAATCACCTATAATAATGGTTGAGATTAACACATTAGTAAATGTACACTTAACTGATTCCATATTATTTATTGCATATCTGGAAAATTTATTTGAACATTACTCACCCAGAAGGAAAACTTTGGTATTGTTTCTATGCAGGTTCTGCATGTATGGTAATACAGCACTATTATTCCATATAAAACTATCATGGATGCTTCCTGGGTATCATGCACAAACATTCATGATTCTTAAATCAGTATCACAAATCTAAAAAATATGTAGGTATATGTGTAATGTGAGGATTGATTTTGATCTGAACTATGTATTACCAGCTGTACATTTATTGAATGATACCCCTTTCGATTAACATATACTGCCTCTGGATATATAGTATGATCTATCTCGGGAGGATATATGGCAATATGTGTACAGTCAACAGTCATGATTGAGATAGAACCTGTAAATCATTTTTTAGTTGATAAATCATTACAATAAATATGTTACAGACTCGTTACGTATTTGAGAAATTTCTTCTAAATTTCTTGGCATTTTCACATAATGATTGAATATATCAGGCATACTCAAAGCAGTGCAAACTTCCTTAATACATCCACTCACTGAAGGCTGGCTCATCCCATGATTGATATTACTGTCTACATCAAGCTGATAGCTCACAGATGCAAAAAATCTGAGAGCTGTTAATACCTGAAAGGAAACAATACCCAAGTAGTTGTCATGGCATAAAGCATCTGAAGCATTACAACTTAACTCACTTTTCTTTCAATACTCAGGACTGATATTCGGCTGGGATGCCTCATATAAGGAGTTAGCAAATCAATAAGGTCATAAGTGCTAGTTTTATTGAGTCTATATAGTTTAACAAAACCTAGCTGGGTCTTTTCAAATGCATCATCGTATACCCGAAATCTTCTTCTATTATCAGCGAGGAGCTCTGCATTTTCCAGAGCTTCAATACCAGCTATTCTGATGAGCTGATTAGCCATATTCAATAATTTCTTATCTGAGATATTTCTGATTCACATAAAATTGACTTGTCCATCCACCCACATCAAACAAAAAACAAATCATTTCGAAATTTCATTTCAAACTTTACACAATTATAACAAAAAATAGAGGTTAACCCCTTCTTTTTGATCATAAGATGCCATATGCGCATGCCCCTTATGAAAATTCGCATTCGCATAGAAAATTCGTATGCCTAGTACCCATACGTGTGAATTCATACGACTGGCGGATGCTTTATTTCGTATACTACGATTCGAGAATAATTACAACTACAAGTCATACGCAAATTGTCGATGACCATCAAATTTCGTATACGCAATTGACTCGAGAATAGCACCCCTGTTCCAACACGTGAGAGAAAATGCGGTGTTAATATAAATACCGTAGATTTGGAACTGCAACACTTGGACCCTTGCACGAGGCTCGTGCCGACCAATGCGAGTACGACCATGTGCGGCGGACCTTTAACACTGTAAACGTACGCAGTGGTTATCGTGAATTTGATACTAGATGTTGACACCTTACCTGTGTCTCATACTTACTGTGCAGTAATAAACAGTTCAACGACGTTGTATCGCTAGGTCCTGCCAGAGGTCCTGCTAGTTGTTTGAAATGCTCACCGAGTTGTATTTTCAATAGTTTACTGTTTCGTGTTGTTTTTTGTTCCCAATTAATGTATCGACCCAAAAAATTGCTTGTGAGGAAACACAAACAGGTAATTTATACTATTTTATTAAATCTATAGCACAAATTAACTACTAATAATATGTAAAACCAAGGATAGCTTATGAAAAACAGGAGAAGTTACAAATTAACTGGGGTTTGAGGGCTATTCACGATAACTGATTATTAACGACTTTCAAAAAATACATAAGAGAAAATTATTGAGTTTCGTATTAGATCTATGGCACCGGAAGTTGATATTACATTTGTTTTCTTTTAACTGAAACACACTGTATAAGGTACTGATTATTTTAAAATAATATACCGGGTAATTCGGAAGTTATGAGTACTGAAAAAATAGGGCAAATTGATATATCGATTATAAAGTGTAGACAAATTGAATATAGGTTGTTTGGAACCACGTGATGTCCATTTACAGTTGAGATTAGGTACTTTCGTAATGAAGCACCCTGTAGTATTGTATCCAGAACGGTACTGAATAAATAATTATGTTTTATGGCAACCTGATTTCGACTACTATGTTCTAATTCAATAAATTCTACATTGCTGGAACAATATTATCTTAACAAAGTGCTTTCAACTTAAGAGTATCCTAATTTGAAGTAGTAATTTTATGTTTTATTTCTACACAATTCTCTAGAAAAATATATCTAGATTTTTATTTAGTTTTTTTTTCATTCTTGGTTGGTTGCTATATGCTTTACCGGAAAATTTTGTTGGAATTTTAGATGAGTCATCGGAAATGTAACAAATCTTTTGAATACTTTCTTCCGTGTCAAGCTGGTATGGCTAGGTTTCATTTTCTTAGTTTTCTTGTACTTATAGCTTCTCCCATTTATTTTATGCCATTTCATCTACTACATACCCCTAGTCTCAACCGGTTTTTTTCCTTCCTGTTCTTCGTCTTGTATTTATTCCAGATACTCTTTATTTATTCACTCAATTGGGTTGTGCTCAACAGCCTAGGAACTGATGTTTGCCAATACCTGACTTAATTGGAGCCATCCATAAAGTACGTCACACGAATTTTAGGACTTTTGAACCCCTTCCCCCGTCCTTGTCACAGATTGTCACATTTTTATAAGCCCTCCCTCCTGATGTGACGTCACACATTTATTAAATCTATGCATGTATTTAAAAATAATCGAGAAAAAACAGCTATTTTCATTTTTCACTTATTTTTATTACATAATAATCTAAAAAAATCAACATAAAGTCCAACATTTCATAAAACCGAAAAAACAAACGACTAGTTAGAAAACAATAAACGATAAATTATATTAATTGAAGATAAAAAACTTGATTATCGAATGCATGAGAGATAATCTCATAGCCAGAATTCTAAATTATTAATAAATATAGATCAAGTTTGACAATTTTTTAAGTTTTTAATTCACATCCAAACTTTTTTTTTTTTTTTTTTTTTTTTTTTTTTTTTGGCTTGGACTCACGTCATTCAGCCAGTCGCATCAGGAAAAATTTATATAATATATAAACAAAAATAAAAAAAGAAAAATGAATCTCACTCATGCCTACATACTAGAAAAACTAAAAGTCGTAAATACCTAATGATACAACAGGGATATAACAGGGTCACACGCTTCTTGTCTAGGGGCCCTTCAAGACTTTTTAATATGTCACAAACAAAAATAAGGCCACGGAAAGATAGGAATAACAACATATGGGTTAAACAGAGGTAACAAGTCTGGTTCACACATTCACAAACGTACCTTTGATTTATGTATAAATTTCATCAGACAATCATAGACTTCCATTTTATTTAAGGATAAAAGATGACAGATATTAAAAGGTGGGAAATAACCACTATTTATAAGATCTTTAATAAGGTTTTGTGATTCTAGCAAGTAAATACAGTTGAAGAAAATATGATTTAAATCACTTTTAATATGACAATGTTGACAAAGGTCTGTGTCTAAAATTTTTATTTTATACAAATGCGCCGGATAACAGGCATGTCCAAAACGAAGTCTAATAATAGTTGTGATGTATTTACGTGGGCAGGTATATAAGTTGAACCAACATCTATGCGGAATTTCTTGTTGAATTAGGGAATATTGCGTATTAGATATTTTACAATAATCGATCCAATATTTTTTCCAAAGACCAATTTGTTTTAGCCTGGAATTAGCAAAAGCGTCTGAGACAGTTAGCGGATAAATAGATGTGTTACCATTTTCTACTGCATCTTTGGCTAGATGATCTACATATTCATTATGTTTAAGTCCTATATGTGCTTTAACCCATATCAGCTGAACAAATTTATTGTTTTTTTTTAATTGAAATAACATCTTTTTAATGTAAAATATATAGAGATTGTCTGATAGAGTAGGAATTCTAGGATTTTGTATGGCTGTTAGTACCGACAGTGAATCACACAAAATAACGGCCGAACTATTTCCAGAGGAAGAGAAAAATTTTAATGATTCATAAATACCAACCGCTTCAGCACTAAAAACTGAGAAGTCTGAGGGAAGCTTAAACAATTTTTCAATATTATTACCTGGAATGTAAAAGGCACAACCAGTACCATTTTCAGTTTTGGAAGCGTCGGTATATATATGTATGGAATTAGGCCATTTTGCTAAAATTGAATTTAAAAGTGAAATGCTTATTATGGGATTTTCATGGTATCTTGGTTGAATGAAATTAAAGATATGCAGAAAGTAGTCGAAATCATCCAAAGCCATATTTTTCTCTGAGCTATATACACCTAGATTATTGGTATTTCGGAAAGCATCACAGAGTGGCGGTGAATTTTTGCGTAACCAGTAGTTATTTGTTAAATCGAATTCATTCAGTTTACATATATTGTGGTATAGAATTTCGTTAGAAGACATAATTTTAATGAGGAATTTGTGGCCAAGGTATTTTCTTCTAAATTGTAATGGGGGTTCTAGGGCTTCAACGTGAAGTGGCTCAATAGGAGTAGATCTCATAGCCCCCATACATGTACGTAGAGCTTTGTTCTGAAAAACATCAATTTTTTGTAAATTGTGTTTACTTGCGGATCCGTATAGTATACATCCATAATCTATTATAGATCTAATGTAAGATCTATAAAAAAGTAATGAAGTCGATACATCAGCGCCCCACCAAGTTTTAGAAATGGATTTTAAAAAATTCATACCTCTATTGCATCTATTCAATAAATATTCGATATGGGGTTTCCAGGTTAACTTTCTATCAACTATCATTCCCAAGTACTTAATTGATTTACAAAAAGGAAAGGCTTGAGTATTCAAGTGGATAGTATCGATATCAGGGATGTTATGTCTAGAAAAAATGCAAACTGCTGATTTCGTAGGAGATATTTCAAAACCATTTTTAGTGAACCATTTATCAGCCGAAACGAATATTTCATTTAAGGTCTTTATACTATCATCATACTTTTGGGACTCTGAATATAGACAAAAATCATCCGCATACTGAATAATTTTCGGTGTGATACACTCAACATAAATACTGTGGAAGTCAGCTGTATATAAATTAAAGAGTAGTGGACTCAAAACTGAACCCTGAGGTAGCCCCAAATTATTATAGCGAGGTCCTATGAGGTGATTGTTATGGGTTTTGATATATAATTTTCTATTAAAATAAAAGTTAATGATTGCGTCAGTAAATCGAATTGGTACTAAGAAATTTTTAATCATTTTTTCTCTCAGAATATGTAAACAGACGCTATCGTAGGCACCTTCGATATCCAGACATAAAGTAGGTAAATATCTATTAGTGGAATAAGTATTTTGGATATCGATTACTAGAGTTGTTAGGGCGTCTAGTGTTCCACAACCTCTTCTGTAGCCAAACTGAGATCTGGGAAGTAAATTTTTTTTATGGAGCCACCATTCAAGTCTGTGTTTAATGATACGTTCTAAGGTTTTCAGCATACAAGACATGAGCGATATAGGACGGTAGGAATGAGAATGATTCGGGTCTTTTCCTGGCTTGAGAATAGGAATAATGATGACTTCCTTCAGTTCGTTGATCAACGATTGATTATTGAGAATGTTATTGAATATATCAAGTAACATACATTTGCCAATCGTGGGAAGATTATCGATCATAGGATATTTAATTTCGTCTAGTCCTGGACTCGTACTGGTGCGATTTTTAAGTACATAGTTCAACTCTATCATGGTTATTGGTTTTGTAAGAAAATGGTTTTGATCAACAGATGAGATTGCATCAGGTAGAGGCATAGCGGCGAAGGGGGGAGATATTTTGTCAAAAAATTCTTCCATCCAGCAATCATCTACAGCCTTGATGTTGGAGATTGGTTTTCTATAAATCTTTTTAGCTTGTTTCCAGAGTGAAGAAGATGAAACTGATTTATTGAGTGAGGAAACATAATCAATCCAGCTTTGTTTAGCGATAGACTTCAATTTTTTTTTAGTTCTTGCCATAGTTTCTTGGCAAAGGAAGAAGTTTTGAAAATTCGAGTTTTTTTTATAAGTTGAAAAAGCCAGACGCCTATCTTCCAAGACCTTATCACAATCAGAATTCCACCAAGGTGGGGGATAACGTTTTATTTTTTTACTATTTTTATATTGAGGAATTGCTGTATGAGCAGCATATTTTATGTTGCTAATTAAGATTTTATATTTTTCTGTAATGGAGCATGAAGAAAATTCTTCTGAAATATTGTTTTCGAAAGTACTAGCATACAAAGGCCAATTAGCTTTTTTAATGTTCCATTTATTTTTAGGAAGGATTTCGTTAATTGCAAGATCAATAGGAAGCTCCATAAAAATAACAAAATGATTTGAACCTAAAGTGTCGTTTAATACTGACCAATCAATTTTATTGGCGAGATCAGGCGAACAGAACGTGATGTCTATAGCGGAAACCCTTTGATTGGGACGAGTTAAAACTGTGGGTTGTCCATCATTTATAACCGTTAGATTTAGATCATCTACAACTTGTATTAGCTGTGTACCTATAGTGTCATTGTGCTGAGCACCCCACAATGAGTGATGCGCGTTGAAATCGCCACCCACGATGACAGGATTTTTTGCTTGAGAAAAAAGTGTCACCAAATCATTAACAGAACATTTAATTTTAGGTGGCTTATAAACAGAAAAGAGGCTTAATTCCGATTTACCATATTTAATTTTTATACCGCAAATTTCAACACCTTTACTCAGATTTTTATCAATTTTTAATTCACAAAAATTAATTGCCTGATGGACAAATATGGCAACACCACCATAGCCATCATTTCGGTCATTTCGGATCATATTATAGCCATGAAAACGATATTGTACATTTTTCTTAAACCAAGTCTCACTGATAAGAGCAATATCTACTTTACTAGAGTTTAAAAATTGCTGCAGACTGTTTTTATTTGCTACCGCAGATCGAGCATTCCACTGCATAATTTTAAGTGGAATTACCTCAGCCATTATTATTTATTAGCTATGAAAGTATCCTCCAGTACTTTTTTAATATTATTAATTATCGAACTTCTATTTACTGATTGCAAGTCTTCTACTGAACTAATATTATCCAAAAGATTTAATACAAAATTAGAAACAATATCAGCAATATTTTGTTTTCTACTTTCAGTACTATTAGGATTGGGTTTATAGGAATTGGCGGGTAACGGTTGATTAGGACCAAAAGTAAAAGGGAACATAGGAGAACAGGAAGGGGACTGCGTGGGAGGAGATTCAGATTTTCGCTTCTTTTTCACTGGCACTGAATAGTTTTTTGTGCCACTTGTACTTGGTTGTGACGAAGTTATCCTATTGATTACACTAGTATCATTTATTATCGATTGTGGTGAGTTATTATTAATTTGATTAGGAAGACTGGGGAAATCTTTATTATAATTTGATAAGCTTGAAAAAGAATTATTACTGGCAAGAGAAGAAAAAGAGTTTTCACAAAACTTTTTAGCTTCCAGAAAAGACGTTTTTTGTTCAACCATAATCGTCTTAATTTTTTTTTGATTCTCATATTGAGGGCATTTTTTAGATATTGATAAGTGGTCGTTATTTTTACAATGAATACAATAGGTTATATCTTTATTGCAGCTGTGTTCTTCTGTTTTTATTTCGCCACATTGTATACAACGTTCTTGTGCGTTTTTACACTGTCCGTACTTCAAACAACGAAAACATTGAACAACTCGACCTATAAATTGTTCCACCTGACAATATACTTTGTTAAAGGCAACATAATTCGGTAAAACATTCCCTTCAAAAGTAATAATAATAGTTTTTTTTGGTACATAAACAATTGTGTTGTCATCCCTTTGAATTTTACGTTTAGTACGATATATATTGATTACAGGAGAGGTAGACTCTACATTCTCTAATAAATATTTCTCATCATAGTTAGTGTCAACATCTCTGATGATACCCTTAGTTTCAAGTAGATGATTAGGAATATAGGCTACCAAATTATGATTTGCCAATAATGGATTATTAACTAATTGATTTGCTTCAAGTAGCGATTTTAATAATACTTTGATACGATTTCTACCAATACTTTTAATTTCTAGAATATTAGTGAGTTTTAGTTTTTTGAAAAGTATGTGCCCAACAGTCATCGGATGTAATCTTCCTAAGTTATCACTTTTGTTGTTTTCAATATATACCCAAATAGTAGCTAGATTGTACTTATCTGATAATAAGTTGAATTTTTTTGGAACAGGTTTATCTACTGAGACCTCGTTGGTGTTTTGAGAGTTACTCGGTATGATTTCATCATCACTTAACATAATTGACTCCACTTGCGTCGAGAATGACGTCCCTTTATTATCCCCCATAATGGGGGAAAAATTATTTGATTAAGATCTCCAAACGGTAAATTTTTAAGTAAACACTTGAAATAAAACAAGAAACTCGAAAACGATAAAGACTAACGACCGGTTTTGTTAATAGCTTCGTACAACCTACCGATACGAAAGTACTATCATCACTGACATCCAAACTTTGCGTTTTAGTATATTAAATTTTAACATGTGACGTCACAAAACTTTTGACCCCTCCCATGTCCCTTGTCACACTTCGGTGATACCCTCCCTTCTCATTAACGTGTATTGTACTTCATGGATGGCCCCTATAGAACTCTCTTTAATGTACTTTTCCTACAACCACTATGCAAAACATGCATTTCTACACAAATTTTTATACGCAAATCAGGCCCTTTCTTAATTCTTTTGATAACCGTTGGAGAAGTAATGCGAAAAGTACACGCTATGGCACTTTTCCGCACCAAAATGTCAAATAAAGCTACCTGTCAACTTTTTCTGACAATTCAACCTAATGGTGAATTTCTTATTAGTGTACAATTTTCAAATTTAAACCAAAAGTACCTAAGTAAACGATTTATTTTGATTTATTAATTATAAAAACATTAACCTATTAAGCATTATTCTAGGAATTATGAACCAAGATCAAAATTATGTATCTTTTGAATTGTCCAATTCGGACATTGAAAATACTCCTCCAGATATTATCGAAAAGGCTCGAACTGTAACCGAAAATTTGTTACCTGGGGTTGAAGTTTTACAATTAATTATACATTTTTATATTTATTTCCATATTGTAAGTTCTCTCTGTTTAAATAAAATAACTACAGTAGAAACTCGATTATCCGGCTCTCAGTTATACGGATTCGCGATTATCCGGACTACCGACTCATTATATTAAAATTACCTACAAGTCAAATTTATGCAAGCATGAACGTTTTAGTATGTACGTACATCGTCGTACATGTATGTATATAATCTAAGAAGATGTATCTCCTAATAATTTCTTAATAAACATTGATTTTCATTGATATGTATTTGTTGTTTTTAATAAATAACATACATAACATCGTATGTACAACATATGTATGCACAAAACCCGCTTTTCTTAGTACATTCGATTATCCATATTTTCGATTATCCGAATGCCTAACGACAATAATTAGTCCGGTTAATCGAGTTTCTACTGTATATTATAAATTACTGTATTTCTTTCATTTTTTTTTCTAATGAGCCGTTCCTTCGCCGGTACCACCTCAGCCTCCTGGGCTTATTGTGGATACTCCTAGTGTTCTGACTACAACCTATTCAGCCAATCCGTTCCCTGTATTAGCTCATAGAGGTTCTTTGCTGGTTGGTTGTAGAAGTCTTCTGGAGTCATTTGGGTTCTGCCTTCTGTGGTCCAGCGACTCACAGTTGCATAGTATATGCAGAGCTGTTTCGGTATCCTTTTTGCATCTTCTGCATGTAAGGTCTCCGTTATACAGCCCTATTTTGTTTAGGTGCTCCTTTGTGGGAAAGTGTCCCGTAAGTAGCCCCGTTATGGTGCGTAGTTTCTTCTTGCTCATTGAGAGCAGTTCTTTCGCTACTTTTTCTGATGGTTCTTTTATGAATTTCTTCCCATGTATTTGCCTGGTCGTATTCTTCCAGTGTTTATTGTGTTGTTCCTTCACCCACCCTTTTAACCATGACCTCGTTAAGCATCTGGGGATGCCCACATCAGGTTAGGGTCCGTTTATCAGAGTTGACGATCCTACTCTTGCGAGTTCGTCAGCTTTTTTATTGCCTGCGATTCGTTTATGACCTGGGACCCACTCCAGTGTTACACTGTTCCGAGTCGCCAGTCTTCTAAGCTCTTCGCCGCATTCCCATACTAGCCGAGATGTCACCCTATAGCTCTGAAGTGCTTTAAGGGCAGCTTGACTGTCACTGTAGATCCTGATCTGCCTGTTGTTGTAGGCTCTTATATTATTAGCCATTGCACATGCAAGTATTGCATAGACCTCTGCTTGAAATACAGAAGCGTATTTGCCAAGCGAGACGATCCCTTCATATTTGCTCGTCTTGCTGTATATGCCCGCTCCGGTGCCGAGTTCATTTTTTGATCCGTCTGTATACCAGATCAGTTCATTCGCTCTACTAAGTGGTGGTGCGTTCTCTTCCTCAAGCTCCTTTCGATCTTTGATGACAATCTCGAAGTTCTTGCGAAAGATATATCTGGTGGTCATGTGATTAGTTGGCATTTTGAAAATGTCATCATCCACATGCCTTATCTCTGTGTGTCCTCTCAAATGTGCCACGTCATGGTCTGATGCTTTTTCCAGTCGGGTTAGTGCTGCCCCTGTAACGCCAATGCATGCAAGTCTTTGGAACTTGTTTAGTTTTAGCATAGCAGAGGATTGTCTGATCTTTGGCCACCATACCAGAGATGCATGTGTGATCCTGGAAATGACAACCATTTTGTACAGCCAGTGTACCATGCTGGGTCTAAGTCCCCATTTATTGCCGTAAGTGCGTCTGGCAACCATGACGGTCACCTCTGCTTTCTTGATCACGTGCTGGAGGTGTCGGTTCCAAGTTAAGCCTGGGTCTAGGATAACCCCAAGATATTTTACTTCATCCGACAATCGTATTGGTTTACCTTGAAGGGCCAAGTCCTTCTCTCTTCCTCCTTCTGGTGAATTTCTTTCATTGATAAATGTGGTTGTAGAAAAAATGTTGTGTACAACTTGTACGCAAATAACTTCTCCCACTCGCTAGGTTTGCGACAATCGCCTTACGGCTCGTGGGAAAAGTGACGCTTTGCGCACTAGTTATACAAACTACTATTTTGTGTTAATTGATTCTGATCTAGACCTTAGTTCTTAACTGAGGCGGTACCCCTTCCTAGTGGAGGCAAGAGCTTTTGGAGGTGGAGGTGGCAGTGATAGTGGATCCAAAAGCAAATGACAATCAAGGGGGCGGTAGCTGCGTACCTACCTAATTAGAAATTAAATGTAATAAAATACTTCGAAAATACAACAATTTTTGAGGATGATTATCCTATTATTGTGGCGTGATCAAAAATAAAAGTATTTAAATAAACCAACCAATTAATTCAGATTGGGACTGTCGGCAAAAAGTCTATGCAAGTCGGTTAGCAAAAATTTGATTTACGCAATCAAGCATGTTTTGACAAAATACGGTCCTGTTTGCAGAGTAAGTGCACCTGGGCATCGCAAACAAACAAAGGTACTTATATAGGTTTTTGCGTGCTTTTTAAAATACAGGCATTGCTTTTCTAATGTCTTATTCATTTTGCCAGTGATCCGAATACAGTAGAGAAGTCATCATAACTTTCTATGAATCGATTGAAAAGTTAATGTATTGAAATTGTAAATTCCCTCACGTCTGAAACTGAAAAGAGTATTTCAAATATGGATTTACCTAATCTCCAACGAAATAAAGCCAAGAAATATTCTAGGCAAGAGCATAATAATGAGATACAAGTTTACAAAAAGGACAAAGATTTATTCTTCTAGAGCTGGCTACATAAAACGATTTGAACTTCTCACTCTTGTAAATATCCAATAACCTCTATTTCTCAACATTGTAATTTTAAATTCTTAATAGGTACCTACCTGTTATCTTTAAATCATCATATTTCAAACCCAATGCTACTTTAACGTCTCTCTCACTAATCAATTCTCTTAGCATTGAGCATCCCCAATGAAGCCTTTCCGGTTTTAGAGTATTATCAAAGTTGTTTTAAGAGAAGTGGTGGAAATCCTTCTGGACGGTGATGAAGATAATCCCGTTACCCATTAGCTGTATCAATAAATGGTTGGCAGAGATTTTAGACGACTAAATTACAGTTTGAATAATTCGAAATTTGCCATCCAATTATTTGATTAGTCGATAAATTATAAATAGTGGTAGACCTTTGTTAGATTATGCATTATTTCATGCACTTCAAAGCGTCTTTGTTCATTGAAAAGATTATCAGGCTTAAGGGTCCATTCACAAGATTCTTCTTGTAGAAATCCTTAATTGAGAGCTCTAGTACGAGGAGTTTATAGATTCAGTGAATTTTATTCGCATTCGGAGATAATTAGTTAGGCTGTCTCTTCCTCTTACATGTATAATCGATAAAGGGTTCATCTCTACATATGCCCAAGTGCTTTTTATAACAATGTTGAAAAGAAAGTAGAATTCTTAGCAATTCACGTCATGGAAAAGTGTGCTCAATTCAATATTGATAAATGATTATTATTATTACATGATAAGGGCAGAGGATCAAGGCCTATTTTGCCCATAATAATTTACAGAATATAAATAAAACAATAACTGACACTACACTAAGCCTAAAAAACTACAGATCGAAAATATAGGAGTCTATTTGATTTTTGGAACTATTAACATTTTCCGAGCTAATTATTTGCTGAGGAACACCATTCCAAATATCGAAAATTCTGTTACTTAAAAAGTTTTGCCTATAACGAGTTGTAAAAGGCTCTTTCTTCAGTTTCAAGGAGTGCCCACGAAGACGGTCGTCTAAATTGAGGGTGCAAACTGCTTGAAGGTCGCCGAAGTTGAATTTCAAAATTGGGAAGGAAAGAATAAGGTTACCTCGGAGACGTCTTTCTTCAAATGTTGTAAGATTTTCCATGGTTAATCTCTCTTCGTACGTAGGTCTAACACGGCCAAAAGACAATCTGGTTGCGCGTCTTTGCACTCTTTCTAGCATTTCAGGATCTCCAGCTAAATCTGGATACCACGCAGGCCCGGCGTATTCAAGTATGGGTCGGACATAGGTCTTGTAAAGTTTGCAATATGTTTCGAAATAAGCTTTAGAGAAAGTTTTTTGTATTAGGAACAGTTTAAAGTTTGCGCGTTTACAAATATGAGAAATATGTTCACTCCACGTGAGTTTCGAGTTTACTAATAAACCAAGGTCGGTTTGTGCTGACCGTGTTTAATGTCTGTCCAATGATGGAAAAAGAATTTTGCGGATTATTGTTTCCGATGTGTAACACGACACACTTATCAATGTTCAAAGGCATCAACCAATCGGAGCACCATTCTTGTAGTTTATCAATATCATTCTGCAAACTTAAATAACTGATGTTGGGATTTCCGTAAAGTTTCATGTCGTCAGCATGAGCCGAAATTGAGCTTGACAGACAGTATCGAAGATCACTGGAATATGCGATGAAAAGTAGGGGCCCAAGAACGGAACCTTGTGGGATACCGCTAGTTACGGGTCTTTTCTGGGAGAATTCTTGTCCAACTCTAACTTTGAAGAACCGGTTTGTTGGGAAGTCTGGAAACCATTTGTTGACAGTACCTCTATAGGAGTCAGTGGATTATCATAATGTCGGATAGTCATTAAAGCACTATGTTCTTGTGTAACCAGTTCAAAAATGGTAATGAAACGCCTAGGCAAACTCAATGAACTAGGCGAGAAGAATACTGTGGACTCCAAGACAAACTGGAATAAAAGGAAATGGAATAGCAGATAAATTAGCAAAGAGCCAGGGCAACCACTCTTATTGCCTAAGTTAAAGTAAAATGCACTGGGAGTTTTAACGAGAATCCTAACGGGACATTGCCGCTTGAACAGCCACCTGGAAAAGCTTAAAGTAGTGGAGGAAAAAGGAGAAATTTCTCTGGGAAATAGGACTATAGAAGCTACTGGTCTTCCAGACTCTCATCAGAAACTAAGTAGAAATAATGGGGTACAATAAATCTTTTAGGTCTCAGTGAATGTCACTCCAAAATTCATATAAACACACATGATAGACCTTTGAATGTCTTCTAAGGGTCCATACCAATATAAGAAGTGTTTTTGCCAAGACATTATTCACGCACAAACAAAAAATAAACAGGTTACAGTATAATCACTTTACGATTTTTGAGGTTATGAATTTTCAAGTAACACAAATGTGCTAGCTGTGTACTTAACATCAAGTACTATCCAGTATTGTAAATTACAAATGTGCTAAGTCTCCTAACAAATTAGAGTTAAAAATCTGTAACAGCTCAGAACTTAGAACAAGTGTCTGATGGGACTTGGCTCCTTTGAAATAATCTCGGAAATAATAAAAAGGAATTAACACATTTGTGGGCTAATTGGTATTGTACCATCAATAAGACGAACATTCTACTGTACGGATTTGTTACTGTTTACTGTACAATGGGAGATTTATTTTTAAATTCCCAATACTTTTATATATCTGTTGATAAACATATCTATCCAATATTATAAAAATGATTCGTAATTAGACTCCGTTTCACATAAGAAGAAC
>CAJUYH010008558.1:0-15225 GCA_910591685.1 Galerucella tenella
TCGAGAACTATCAGAGCTAGATATAGGCAACCCTAATACCAACTGAAAGGTAATAAATTCCCACGTTTAACAGACCCAACAGATACAGGGTGTTCAATTTAAATTAAGCCAGAAATTTATGTATTAAATGGTTAGTGTTGTACTGTCATATTAAAAACACCCTGTATATGATAGCATACCAGTAAATATTGAAAGCACAATGTTAAAAGCTTCTAATGAGATGGTGTGAAGCAAATGTGGTTATTCGTGTTTATGTTGAAGTAATTGTATTTTTTCGGAGAGTCTACAAATTATGTAAAATCGATTTATCCTGGAAACTGAACTAGATAGGTATAGGGAAATGTTAACGAACTTACATTATTTTCAATAGTCCAATTCAAAAATGTGATAAAATACAGGGTGTTCCATTTAAAGGACCCTAACTTTGATACGGCACGCTTTTTTGGAGCACCCTGTTTATTCCAAAATATTTTTAAATTATAGTCATAAGTAATCTACTTAATTCCACGTCTTATTTTTTCTAATTTTATTTGCCGCTAAGACGCCAGAGAATAGTTCGTTCATAGTGCCCCACCCTGTATATTTATTTTTCACATTTTTCACATAAAATGTTTTTATTTCAGTTATAGGACGAGGGATGTTTAAGAAGAGGGCACAAATTTCTATTTTCAAAATTCAGCTTGATGATTTTATGAATATTGCCATATTTCAGGAAAAATTGGAAGGCTATTGAATATATTCTTGCTTTGTGAACAATGTTTCATTATATTGTCATGATACCTATTTCATAATGATCCATAATAGTCCATGGATGTTCATTGACATTTTTATGGATGTAGATAATGAACATCCGATATTAGGTCATTGAGTACATTTCATGGATATACAGAAAGAACATCATATGAATGTACAAAATGGACATCCTATAAATACTCATAAGGAACATCCAGTGGATGTCCAAATGGGTGAAAAATTAATGTTCTATGGGACGCTCATCCAGTGAACACAATGTGGTTGTCCGATTGATTTCCTTAAGATGTATAAAAGGAACATCCTATGAATGTACAGAAAAGACATCCTATAGATGTACATGAGGGACATCCGATGGATGTCCAAATTGGTGGAAAGTGAATGTCCTATGGACGTCCACGTGCCATCCAGTGAATGCAATCTGGTTGTCCAGATTGTCCGGAGTAGTTTATCCAATGAATATCCATTGGACAAATTGGTGTTAGGTATTAGGGTTTGTACCCATTTTTGTATTTGCCCTCGGACTACCTTCCTTGTGGTCCCAAGAGCTGGTTCTGGTCTAACATATGCTGTTGCTGAACCTCTTCTCGCGAGTTCATCAGCTTGTTCATTTCCAGAAATACCGTTATGCCCCGGCACCCACACTGATCTCACTTTTATGTGGTCTGCTAGTTCATTTAGTTCTTTCTGGCATTCTTCTACCAGTCTGGATGTTACCTTGCGGCTGTTTGAAGCTACAAGGCTGCCTGGCTGTCAGTGTTAGTTAGTTAGTTAATTCTGACACATTCTAAGATAGCGTAAATCTCTGCCTGAAATACAGAGGTATGTTCTCCTAGTGAGGAGGAGCATCTTGTGTTTCTCATTTCACTATACACCCCTGCTCCTGGGGAGAAGTTTGGTGGCCATAGCCATATTATTACTTAAATTAGGATACAGAGGAAACTCAGAGAACCCATCACTCTGTACATAGACCAGATGTTGCTTATAAAGATTTGTCGAAATCTAACGTGAAGAAGTGTGAAGATTTTCTTAAATATTGATAATAAGTATTCTGTGTTGTCTACTAGTAAGGAAAGCCTCTGAATTTTAACGTTGTAAGATCTCATTAAATAATATATTCCCGGCTTATAGGCAACCAGCATTCGAGTTCTTTCACCTATAACCACACTCAATTATTGGCAATATTTTTTATTTCCCGTCATTGTTATTGGGACACGGTACTACAAAAGTAGAATAAATAATAACTTTTGCGTTTTTGTCCACTCTGTATCAATTCGAATGGATTTGTGATACATTTTTGTAAACAAAGATATACGCAAAAGCAATATACACTCCCAATACAGCGATGTAATATGTGTTGCCTATAATGGTATATAGTAACTTACGAAAATGAAGATCGTGTTTTTATTAACACACACTATAATTGTCTAAATAATTAAATCGTTGTTAGCCAATAGGTAACAAAAGAGAGAAAAAATTGTAATAGTCAGATCAAGGTAATGAAATTTGATCGGGTATTCACTCAATTGAAATCCTAAAGAGATTTCAGTTTGAAATTTGGTTCAAGGTGTAATGTAAATACACCCAAGCCAAGATGCACTTATCTTAGAACGTGAATATGGAGTTAATCAATGAATGAACAGAAATTAATTTGAATACAGGGTGTTATTTACATACAGGGTGTCTTAATTGTAAAAAAAAAATTTCATGGAGGTGTGTATGAGATAAAAATTATAATAAAACAAAGAACAGTTTGTAATGTAACAGATATTTTCCCGCCCACAGAACAAAAGAGTTTCATTATATCTCGCGTGCCCTAGTTATAAGTAATTAGACTATACTTAGTAAGTACTAAGTAAATTTGTTACTCAATCGAAAACGAATATTCTTGTTGATGTCTCTGGGAAACAATATGGACAATTGAATTGAGCACTTACAGCTCTTCAGAGTTGAATAATAAAAGGCGATTTAATGTAACAAATCGATCCAAATGAGAATGCATATTTTTTTTCGGTCGTCACGATTATCGACTGATTGAACGAAAAAAAATATTAAAAACAAAAAATAATTGGGTCGTTGGGTAATCTCTAATGGTTTTTAGAGTTACTTGAATTTTGACATAATTCGCTGTTTTGTTATACAGGTAGTCCCAGTGGACTTCGAATCAAAATTTAGTACATAATAGAGAAACTAGAACTTTCATGACACCATTTGAAGGTGAACTAATGTACCAAGTGTTTCTTTGGTTACGAGCTACGCCTTGTATTCTTTTAATCATATTCACAAGATGACAGACAATGACTGACGATTCAAATGACACAGAATTACAAAATTATCACGGAATATTGAATATAAATTACAGAAGAAACACTTAATGTGACGCTTAAGAAACAAAGGATGTGACTTTTTGCACTTGAAGTAGTAGGTTTGTTCCCGTAGCAAGTTCCTAACATATTGAGTCTGTGCAGTATCAAAAAAGCGTTCCAGCAGAGCCTGAATTCTGATAGTGCGCAGACTCAATATGTTCATAACAGTTAGGAACTTGCTACGGGAACAAACCTACAGTTTTGCGGCTGTCGAACTCACAGAACTCAATAAGGTTGAACTTTCATCAAAATACAAATTAGTTTATGCTTTTCTCATTTCCATGACAACGCAAGGTATACATCATATACATCACGAATTCAACCATTTGACAGTTCTTATTTCCATCTATGATTTCCATTTCTTGTTGTTGTAGTAGTTATAGACCAGTATTTATAATTTCAAAGTGCACCAATGAAAAAAAATAGCGTAAAATATTCGTGGATAACTGGTCTTTAAAACACTTGCTCTATTTCGAGCACTCCGGCTTCGCCGTCGTGCTCGAGAAATCGCGCGTGTTTTATTTAAAGATCTTAATATCCACTTATACTTTAATATACTATTTTAGAATTTTTTAAATGAATATTACAGTAAATGCAGTTTTTATTAGGTATTATCGATGTGTGAAAATGCATATTGCTAAAAATTTGTACTGAAAGGATAAATAATTTAATAAAATATTTAAAATGTCTACTAAAAGAAGTAGAAATCTATGGATTATAAATACGTTATTATTTAAATACTATCCAATGGCAGATTCAACTCCTGCGGGGCTAAATCGAGCTGGGGCTCACTTAAGGGCGGAGAAAAGCCTCAAATAAGAAAAAGTAATACAAAAACTTCACCAACGAGCAGGGCTCAGGATGTGTTTACTCCAGAGCACTAAGCCTGAGGATTAAGTGGGGTATGGGAAAAAATACCAGCGTGGTTCAAACAGAACTGGCTGGTAACTCAATTGCCACAAAAGGACTAACCAGAAACGGAATTTCTGACAAAAACATAACAATGCGCACTGATAGTAGACAAGCCCTATTAGTCTTGAACAGACAACGTGTTATATCGGGGCTAGCACTAGAGTGCCACCAAGATTTAGCTGACGCCTCGGCAGATAACAATATTATCCTGAGGTGGGTTAAAGGTCATGACAGGAGTAAAGGTAATCGCATTGCCGATTCTTTAGCCAGAAAAGCGGCTGGACTAAAAATTTTAGAACCCAGTGACACCTACGGCCTAACGACTTCGACAATTGCGGAACTAGCCAAACATTACACCCATACTCAATCCCTTAAGAGATGGGGTGGAATAAAAGCATGCAGGCTTGCTAGGATCACTCTGGGCGACCCTGGGATGCTGGCGCCGAAGAAATATTTAGCGATGACCAGGAAAAACCTACGTTTAACAGTAGGATTTCTGACTGACCACTGTCAACTAAGGAAACACCTCCATACTAGGGGGCTAGTGGACACACTTCCATGCTGGATGTGTGAACAGGAATATGAAACTGTCCGGCATGTCTTATGCGAGTGTCCGGAGTTATCGTCAACAAGAGAGTGTGTGTTCGGTGAGTCTTGGCTTACACCTGCCGATATAAAGGAGATGTCTCCTAGTGACCTGCCCACCTTCCTGAGAAGGACAGGATGGAGATGACCTAGGAGGACAACTCCTCGGGAGGATGTACCTAAGTGCTGTGAGCCTACACTCAACCTCCCTACTCTACAAATACAGATACAGAAACCAACGAGCAATAGTGGAAGAATATCTTGATTTTTTCTCTAGTTTTTCTTCACCATAACATGTTTCTGTATCGCGGGACCCAGTGCTTAAGCCCCGTCTAGCAAACACGTTAACATTTCATTCAAAAAATAGAGTATAGATGTGTCTAATTATTGACGTGTCCTTATATAATTAATTACTTAATAATTCAAGACGGTTTTTGGTTAGAAGTGAGTAACTATTACAAAACAAGTAACCTCAACGAAGATGTTACAGATAATCTTATACATATATAGATTGGTAATGTTGAAATAAACGAATCTTCTATTCATACAGCAGCCATGAAAATCATTTTTAATTTACAAAAAAATATAATACGTTTTGGAATGGATTTACAACCTTGGTAACTCCTAATAGGCCAGACGATAGGGGTAACAAATACAAGTAATTAGCAATACGGCTGATTTTTTTTTTCATGAGTACCTTAAAGTATGTAGATTAATAAAAAAAAGTTTACCAGTCTATCGATTTCCCAAATTAGAAAAAAAATCAAAAATAAAAAATACCACCGTGTAGAGGAAGTGTTTTGCTGCAAAAAAGGTTTCTTGCGTTTCTTTCGTCCGAGCAATGGTTTGTCCGGAAAAAATTCGGTAAACTAAGTATGTGTTCCGCATCCGCGCGACTCTATTTTCTGAAGCGCGGCGGAGTACATTATAAACTATTGTACAGTTATAATGTAGATATAAATAATTGTAATACGGCGTTTTGAAGAGGAAAATGTCGGCTTCAAGATGGCATTTTTTTGTCATAGCACATAATCATTTTTAGCAAATTACTCATGTATAATATAAATATTATATTCTAATAAAAAACCAAGTATCTCAATAAAAAGTATATTATATAATAAGGTGGCATCGAAACAATTTTTCGAAGGATGGAAACTGTTATTTAGGAGGTCTGTTCCATAGATAAAATTTGAGGATAATTGATTTTCCCTAATTACGGAATACGGCACTTTTCATTATTTTGTAAATTTTAGGAATCTTGAATTTACAAGAGAATATTTATATTAAATACCCGTAACCAATATGATTTAGTATTATACACTGATGCATCAAAAAATGAAACAGGTGTAAGCTGCGCTGTAACAACGTCACGAACTGCCATGCAATCTTGCCGAATCCCATCAACTTGTAATGTTCATACAGATGAACTTTTCAGCATTCTACAGACCATTATTTCAATCTCCTCACAAGCTGGTAGCCATATGTACAGACTCACTTGCTTCAATTTTATCCATCCAAAATATATTTACCGAACATCCTATTGTCCAATCTATACATGACTCCTACCAACTTATCTCATCCCAAGGAATGACAGTTACTTTAATTTGGTTACCATCCCACATTGACATAGAGGGCAACGAACTTGCAGACCAACAGGCAAAAATCTTCATCTACTGTCACCGACAATATAATTATTGGAAAGGATTTAAAATCAATGTTCAAAAGAAAATCCAAAGTAACTTGGCAGCAGCATTGGGACAAACTTCGTCAAATACAGCGTTCAATTGGTCATCCCCAACCTAGTTGCTTCACTAGTCTCTCAAGGCAAGAGTTATCAGTGATAAGAAGAGTGAGAATCGGCCATTCAAGACTTACCCATGGATACCTAATGTCTACTACCACCAAACCCATTTGTTCCAACTGCAACTCTAGTTTAACCATGAAGCACATTTTAACCGAGTGTCACAAATATACAGTCCAAAGACAACAGCTTCAACTAGGCTCAAACTACAAAGAGATCTTCAGCAGCTTTGAACAAATTACCTCTCTACTCCAATTTCTCAAAGACGCTCAGCTTTACCATAAACTTTTGAACATTTCTGTTACTGTGTGTGTATTATTGTATCAATGATCCATTTTATACTTGATATATTGTAACCGCTCCCGTGCAAGTGGCCATAGTAGCCGTTTGAAAAAGCTACTGTGTTAGCGAAACGCGTCACTTTATGTTTAATTACAATGTAGATTTTACAAAATAAATTTGTTTGATTTCATAACGTATTGCTAATTACTTGTACTTCTGGTCTAAAATGACCCATACCGACTGGACTGGCCTATAATATTCTAATAACAATTTAAATAGTATAAAATTGACAGTAGTTACAATTTTCTATCGATATAATTTGAGGTTAGGTATTTCATTTAAGAAAATGTTTAAATTTCAAGGATGTCCGTTTAATTTTTAAGAACAATTCATTAGGTAAGACCGATTCTCATAACGAAATTTCATAAGAAATGTTAAATTACCAGAGATGTAACCTGAGAATTATAATTGTATGGTGGAAGGTTTCGGAATCATCTAATTAACATGTAATTATCGTCTAATAGTAATGCTAATAATAATTTTATTTTTTTTGGAAAGTAGTACACGCTCAATATATATTTATACGTTTTTTTAAAGGTTTTCATTATACACTGAGAAAACAATCTATTTAAAAATAACCAAATGAGATTAAAAATTTCGATAAAAAAGAGGTATAGTCAAATCTTAGAACATGAAACAGACAGGAAGGAGCATTTACCAAATAAGTTTGCGTCCAAATAGGAGGTTGCAAATCGCGAATAGTCGTTTCCGTTTTGACAGTGGCGTACTGTTTGAATAGGGTATGGGATATGTGAAATTTTAAAATTGTAGCTTATTGAAATGTATTAAATATATTATGTTTTACTATAAGCTGTCCTATACAAACAATATTGTCTAGGAGCAATGAAAATACAAATAAAGAATAATACTTCTTATAATACTTTCGTTTAAGCTTATTTTTACTAGAAAAACTACATAAACAATCTACGACAGTCAACGTCAACTTCACAAATGAGTCATAATTAGGGTGTTGCAAATGGCGACTTCCGTCGCATTTTCTTATACAGCTGATTAATGACAAGACTCCTTCCTGTCTGTTTTATGTCATAAGAGTCAAATCACAACACACCCTCTAGCAGTTTAACTCTCATCTACAATTTGTATCCAAGTTATAATATCGTGCCCGGCCGCTTGAGAGCGCATTAGTAGCGTGACGTTGCAGAATCGCCCAGTAGGAGGACGGAGGGAACGTCACGTGAACTGTCAATTATTGAAAGTTACAAAATGGTTATCACCCGTCAACTTTTCAGTTGTGTTTGGTTGTGTTTATTTGTTTCGCCTGTGATTCCGTTGGTTATCGTTGAATTGATTAAGTACAGTTAAAGTTTGTATATTTAGTTTTTATTTTTAGTGAATTTAGTGGTTTAGTTCAGTATTTTAGTTTATGAACATTTAATTGTTTGTTGTATTATAAGACACGTAAATTTCAATATCTTTAATTGTGTAAATCACAAGACATGTGGAGAAAAAGCCTGCAGATTAATAATTAGTTGCACCATATATTTTTGGTGCAAACAAGTTAATAAAATAGCGGCAGGCAAAGACTCCAAATATGAAAGATATTTGAATATGTACAAGAATACCTCTTACATCGACCCCATCAAGGTGCAAGCACATAAATCTTATATCAATAGGATAAAGAGGAAAAAGTAAAATATTTTTCAAATATAGGTAGTAATAATAATAATACTGTTTGTCCATGACCACTTAATAAATAATAAGTCAATATTTTACCTTTTAAATGAAGGTTTATGGTAGCTATATATCACTAGAGTGGATTATGATAATCAATGATTTCAAGTTTCAAATTCTCCGTGATGGAACTGTTTTTCCGAGATTTTTATATGTATGTATTAATTCAGGGATATCCATTATCCATCTTATATTTAATATTTAAATATCCCGCCCTTATGCCCGATTTCACCAACCGTCTAGTAAAGTTAGGTAATATCCAAGTCGAATTTAGGAATTTCTAAATACGCGTGGTCCAACGTAAATTGCGTTTAGAAATTCCTAAATTCGACTTGTATATTACCTAACTTTACGAGACGGTTGGTGAAATCGAGCATTAGTTATTTCCTATTTCCCGCTCTTTTAGTTATTCTTCTTCTTGCTCCTTTTTTGAGCTTTATTCTGAGGGATAATTTACCCTTTTCTTGTATGTCACAGATTTCTTTAGTTCTATGCTCCATGTATACTATCGCAGCGCGCGGCGGACGGTCTCAATACTAATATATTAGATCTGAGATTTAGTAAAGGAGTTAGCCTGCTAGAGGGTGTGCTGTGAGTCAAATGCAGACTTATCATGCGGGTCATACGATTTAACAAAGACATACTCACCGTTTTTGTTTTCTTTTATTGCGTTCAATCATAACTTCCAAATAAAATCCGTAAGATTAAGACAGACGGGAGAAAAAAAGGATATTATGTATTTAGTTTTCAGCGATTCTAAAAGTCTTTCACCAGCTAAGTTTTTATTTAAATGTCAGTTATGTCACTTTGACAATTCAAAGTGACTATATGAATAATAAGATGCAATTTTCCAGATTTTGCATCCTCAAGCAAAAAAAATGGTACTTAATCTTATAGATTATTTCGGGAATGAATGAAAAAGTGGAAATTCGAAAACCAGTGTGCAGGAAACATCAACCATTATTATTTTCTGCACTGTTGAGGCACGTTAATTAAAAATGTTTTTCCAGTATGGCTCCATCGTGGTTTATTTCGAAATAAACTGTAATCATTACAGAAAGCCTTTATGATTTCACACTGTATATTTGTATATATTTTTTAAGTGTGGCAATTGGAAAAAGTCCATATTCATATGAATCCATGTGTAAGGATGATAACATTATTATACTGTGGTTGGTAAATATTATAATATTTTCTCTTCAATTAAGTTTTATGAATGGAAAATATTAATAGCAAATGGTTTTAAGTTATTTCAATATCTCGTTTGGATTGTATACAAATTTTAATGGGAAAATTGAGTGAAAACTGAAATATATTTAAGAATATATCATTATTGATCTCTGTTTCTTCTGTTGATTTTGAGTCTATAATTACGAGTGAAGGAAGTTAGCAAAAACCAGTTTATAACTAATACTTGCTTCAACATTTTCGACAAAAAGAATGTTTTTAATATAAAAAATGCTCAACATTTGCCTGGAGAGGTTTTTTGGGACGAGAAATTGACTGCCACAGTCCGTTTATGTATAAAATCATTTTCTCTTCTTCAAATGGAGTCATGAAATGTTCGAATATCCAGTTTTCAAAACAAAAGATACTCATAACTCAACTGATATGATAGATAAAACGTTCTAGTCTTCGACAATCGATGCAAGGTACATTTTTACATATACCAGCTCATTTTTAGTTCATAATTCCAAGCAATAAGGACGTTAGCGGAAACCAGTTTATATTAAATATTTCAATACCTACCATTTGCTTTAGAATTTTCGACAGAAGAAAAATTTTCGACATAAAAAATGATCGAAATTCGTCTACAGATAGAGAGAGAGAGACAAGAAATTGACTGCCATAGTCTGTTTTTTTTAAATCATTTTTTCGGCTCCAAATGGAGTCATGAAATTTTCGAAATTCCACTTTTTAAAACTAAAGATGCTCATAACTCGACTAATAAGATAGATAGAACATTCTAGTCTTCAGCAATCGATTCAGGGAAAAATTTTACATAAATCTATGAAATTTTTCAAGCATTGAGACTTATCGGGGAGTATATTGAATAGCGGAATATTTCCTCACCTACCCTTTGTTCAAAATGCTGAAAAATCGTGAAATACTGTTCTTTGGGACGAGGAATCGACTTAAATCAATTATACACTATTTATTTTTGAATAGCAAACATTTTGAACACTTAAATAATAAAAAATTATGAAAAATAAATAAAATTTTCAATTTTTGGTACTTTCAGCAAATATTGTATAATATATAAAATTTTATTTATCCACATCATCTCCTACTGAACAGTTACTACACCCGTCTCTTATATAAACTCACATATATTCTGATAGAAATGTTGATACCTCTTACTTATCTTCTTAACGCAACAAATTTTCGCATTTCAACATTTGAATTGCACGAGTTTGATAAAGTTAAATGGTTTCACTTCTTGTCCAAATTAGCAAAACAGATGCCCCGAAAGATAGAAATCACAACCTTATATATAAATAAACGTTAATAAATTCTTTAAGGAAATTTGAACTATATACCTAATTATATAACTATTTATTTCCAAAAATATGATAGAAGTGGAAAATCTACATCGTCGAGGGAATGGAAAATGGCATTGACAAGTGACAGATAACAATAGAGGAGTTCAGTCCTAGGTCAGTGTCTTCTGTAAGTTATATGAAATACATGTAGAAAATATTAATACAATTACGGAAGACAATGATGGTGAGTTCATGTTTATCTGAGCTATAAAAAAATGTGAATAATATAAATAATAATACAAGCTCAGAGTGGTCAACAAAATTAAAAATAAATAATAAAAATTTTATATTTAAAATTGATACGGGTGCAGATGCAAATGTTTTGTCATTAAACACTTTTGATTATATAGGTCACATAAGTTAATTAAAAATACTGATAATAAATTAAAATCATATACAGAAAATGAGTTGCCAGTCATTGGGAAATGAAAATTATCCTGCTTTAAAAATGATAAATGCTATGATGTTGATTTTTTTGTTGTTAAAGATGACCTCCAAGCGATATTAGGTCTTAAATCCAGCATTTCTTTAAATTTAATAAAAATAATTGATTCTGTTTTGTCAAACAATTATAACAAAGTAATACAGGCATATGGTGATGTATTTGAAGGAATAGGGTGTATTTATCAAAAGTGCTCAATTGAATTGGAAGAGAACAGTAATTTCTTATAAAAATACTATTTGAAGTAACAAAGGTTTTTATTCTCAGAAATATTATTTTCCAATGCAATCTCATTATTTATACCTTCATCAGTAGTTACACTTTGTTCATCTTCCAACTAATCACAATCATCAGTAACACTCTCATTGTCTACTGATTGATCATTACTATCATCTGACTGTTCTTCACTATCACTAGCATTGCTATACAATCTTCCATCATTTTATTCTTCTGAATCAGTGTGGCCAACAAAAAGTGGTTTTTTCTGACAAGAATGACAGTTAAGGTCTACCCTTCAAAACATAAGATTTTTGCATGTTTTTTATCATTGCGAACATCTACATATTATTACTTTATTAAAATTATAAATACACCCCCAAAGCGTATATCTGGAAATTTAAAATGACTTTTTAGCTGAATACTCAACATATCGGTGGCCAATAATTTTAGGAACTCTTGGCATGTCACCATTTCATTTCTGTTATCTGTCACTAGTTATGTCAGATGTCAGCGGAAAAAGTAATTAGAAAAATAGAGATACAACTAACTAGAAATGCTACAAAAATCTATTCGAAAATGGACATATACAATTGAACGAATATCAACAAAAATAAATATAACTGACATTTGACATAACTAGTGACAGAATAACAGAAATGAAATGGTGACTTGCCGAAAGTTCCTAGAATTATTGGCCACCGATATGTTGAGTATTCAGCTAAAAAGTCATTTTAAATTTCAAAATATACGCTTCGGGGGTGTATTCATTATTTTAATAAAGCAATATAGATGTTTGCAATGATAAAAAACATGCAAAAATCTTATGTTTTGAAGGGTAGACCTTAACTGTCATTCTTGTCAGAAAAAACCACTTTTGTTGGCCACACTGATCTTAGACTGAACTCCTCTATTAGTCAACTTATAACCAAAGAAAGTGAATAAAAATTGTTTTTTTTTCATTCCCAGATCCTAATCTTGGGATACGAAGAGGCAACACAATAATCTAGGTACACCACAACCTTAAAATTTTGCTAGGAAATAACACGTTTTTGTGAAAGACAGAAACTTTCATATTATTTCCTACTGTATATAATACGCCATATACGTATTTATTATTATTTTATTCAGGAAGTCGAATTATAAGAAATTCAAATTAACGCTCGATATAACAAAGTTGCTACTTACAAAAACGAAATCATTATTTCTTTCTTTAATTACGTGCGGATCATTATGTTGTTTACAAATAATCCTATTATTACATGCTAATTTATCTAACATGTACATAATAGTTAGCTAGATTTGATGTGGAAATAAAGGAGATGAAAGAATTCAACCAGATAAAAATCTTGACGTTAAAACAATTGCTTCAAATGCATACCTACTTATACGGCCTAACGACTTCGACAATTGCGGAACTAGCCAAACGTTACACCCATGCTCAATCCCTTAACAGATGGGATAGAATCAAAGGATGCAGTCTTACCAGGATCACCCTGGGCTACCCCGGGAAGCTGGCGTCGAAGAAATATTTGGCGATGACCAGGAAAAACCTACGTTTAACAGTAGGATTTCTGACTGGCCACTGTCAACTAAGGAAGCCACATATGGGGCTAGTGGACACACTTCTATGCAGGATGTGTGAACAGGAAGATGAAACTGTCTTATGCGAGTGTCCGGAGTTATCGTCGATCAGAGAGTGTGTGTTCGGTGAGTCTTGGCCTACACCTGCCGATATAAAGGAAATGTCTCCTAGTGACCTGGCCACCTTCTCGGGAGGATGTACAATGGGTCACATGTGGCCTAAGTGCTGTGAGCCCACAATCACCCTTCCTACTCTACAGATACAGATACAAGTTTTTTATTATGTCCAGCATTCCTTTGTGGCATACACTAATTGAGAGGTATTTTTGGCAATCTATTGATAAATGTCTAGCAAAAATGATCGATTGACAGACTTGACAAATGGGAGAGTTAGCCGAGAACGTAGGGCAAAACCATTACAGGTCAACATTCATTATATATTCGTATTTAGCCAATATTAACTCCGTATAGCAATGTGTGAGCTTAATTCCACCAATTCCAAGCCTCCTGATTCTTCTGATCAGATGTTTAAGGTTTTTTTGGACAATTAAGGTCTCCTCTACATCATCCACTGTCCCATTTTTCCCACAAAATCGTCAAGGTACATTCTAGATTCATTTTAAATTGGAATAAATGACTTGAGCTGTTTTTATTTCGTCTGTTATACAACTGGTAATATTTATTCAAGAATTTCACAATTTTCTGATGTAAGTAACAAAATTTCACGTATTAGATCAACTAAATCACGTCTTTTTATTAGAACTAATGTTGGTTAATTAGTGTTAGCGGTATAATTACACATATCGATATATTTTTGGTCGATATATTTCTCGTTAAACCGAAAATGGGAAACTCACGACTTCGACCTTGATAAGTTTCATAAATTTTAGTTGAAATTACTGTTGGAATGTTAATTTCAAAATTTTTCGCTATTCTAACGTTAATCTGATAAAACTAAATCTAAATTTTGTAGATTCTCGAGTTGAATAATAAATTTTCATAAAAATGTGCTTCCTTATCGTAATTTTAATGAGTAATAGATTTTTATCCAAGAATCTTTTAAATTACACCACACAGGATTACATCTTTCATTACCGTACAGTGTGTTTTGAATATAAAAACCCTTGCAGTTTTCAAAAACTATTTTAAAATACCATCAAAACAAACATGACAGTTCTCCAGACACTGAAAACAGAGCATCAAGATGATGATAATGATGATGATGATGATGATGATGATGACAAAACAAAAATTTATCCTTAAAGCTTAGCACACAAAAAATGTATGATAAGTATGTCAAGGAACAAGAAGGAATGGGAACCAAATACAGACGGCTCAAAAGCAATAGAAGGAACTGGCATGGGAGTGTTCGGGCCAGGAAACAAACACACTGAAAGTATCTTTCAAGTGGAAATTCACGCCATAAGAAAGTGTCAAGTAGCCATCAAAGCACTGAGCTCTTATGTAATCAGTTGCAAAATGGTGTGGGAAACTCAATGAACTAGTCAGGAACCTTTTTGTGGTATATCTGATCATTGGAAAGAAGTAGTAGAGTTTGGATGATCGAATATTCAGTTAAGTTAAAGTAAAACTGCATTAAGATCAATTTCCTTTCAAATATTATGCCAGTCTCTATACCAGAGTTCGTATATATTTTACTCTCAAATGTATATTGAAAGATTTGAAAAACAATAGATTAAATTTAACACATAAACCAAACTCCAAACTTAGTATTTCACAACATTTATTAAATTTTTTAATAAAGGTATCCTGCAGCTGCTTCTCTTTTTACTGTTTTAACCTTGTCAATCCAAAATATACGCGTTATTTAAAGATCAAAATTTGAGATTTAGTGGCCCTATTATTCTGGTAGCTAATGAATAAATTCAATTGAATTTGTAATAAATATTTGCTAGATTATCAATAAGTATCACAAAATTACTAGGATGCTGGATAAAAACTGTGAATTGATTCATTTTAAAAATTCAAGTT
>CAJUYH010008559.1:0-15225 GCA_910591685.1 Galerucella tenella
GAGTTTCCATCCTGATAAGAGGGAGGAAAGAGTATAGTTTCTATAGAGACCCTGCCTAAAGGCTAGTGGCGCCTCTTCTAGTAATATTAGAAGTTCATACGTAAGATCGAACTGTTAAAAAACATATAGGTATGAACTCACTATAGTACGTGTCAAGTTTTTTTTTAATTTGTGCAAATTTAATTTATAAATATTGAAGTAAGTGAATTGAAACAAGATATATTTGTATTATAACCAACATAAAGTGATAATTAGTATAAATAATATTGAAAATGAGATCTGGAAACAGATTGTTGTGTTACAATAGTAAAACGGATGGAAATATGAAATTTCTATTCTTTTTCATCAAAACCATAACGTTTGGCATTTTTTTTTATTTAAAAAATTTTCCATACTTCGGAACTAGTATAATATTCAATTTATCTCACACAGTAGATGCTAATTTTTGCCATCATGGACTCTAGTGTCTAATTAACAAGGTCACGCAGGCTCTCTATAGAGGTAGGAGGAAAAACATTTTCTTTTTTATTATTAAACTAAGTTGCGTCAGATCGTAATGTGTTGAGACCCCACGTATCTTCCATCCAAGTTTTGGCATATGTTATATATAATAATTTAAACTATGTATATATTAGATTAATTTTTGAAATAATGAGATCTCTTGTCAATTTTAATATCATCTGTTTGTATAATATAGTTTTAATGTATACATAGTCAATAAAATTATTTTTGACTAAATTTAAGAATCAAGAAACTTTCAATTTGAAAAAAACCTCTCGTATTATCGATTTTTTCTCATAACCCATGTATAAATTGAAAAAAAATATATAAAGAACTGGTGAAGGACAACTTTTTGCAGAAAACATATTGTTCGAACTAATATAATGTATTTGTTATAACTCAACAGTTTATTTCACTTTTTTTTAAATATTTCAGGTACCAATACATAAATCGCCGGAATGGTTATGGAATACACTCGACAGATGGCTGAGCACATTCAATTCGATGCAACTTAATAATATGCCTAAATTGACTAAAGTACTTTTGGAAAAAACGAATCTGGAATGTGAATGCGATTGGTTGAAGACGAGGTTAGAAGCCGAAGAGAGTCCTGTCGTTTTTTGCCATAACGACTTCCAGGAGGGAAATATACTTCTGCCCATAGAATCTGACACAGAAAATAACAATGATGAAGAACCAAGGCTAGTAATAATTGGTAAGTCTCAAGGACTTTTACGTATGAATTTATTTTTAGCTAAATTAACGGTAGTATAAAAAAAATCCAGGATGAAATCCACGACGTCCCATGCTATAAAATATTGATTTTCAAATCATTTTTCAATAAGAAAAACCATTTTCCATTTGTTAGAATGTGTAGTAATTTATATTTCCGGTTTCTATTGCGTTCATATCTAACTTTAGATCAATAGAATTCGTTAACCATATGAGTAAGACACAAAATTTATATCTTCTCTTACTTGTTTTTGTTCCTAAAACACCCTGTATACTTCTGAAATTGAATTTGAAAACGTACTCAATATTTTTAGCTCCTCTATTATCTGTGCTATAACACTTTGTGCATCTATTTCATTTAGCAGGTCTTGGTGAATGGATAAATGCAGTGTAATCTTCTCTAACGGTTTTTTATAACAATTTTGTTTCTTTTTTTTGGTGCATTTTTATAATTTTTCCTTTAGTGATTTTTTTTTCGGACCGAGATGATAAACTCATGTCCGACTGGGTCCTTAACCAGTACCCAGACAGTGTTGGACTCATCCCCACGGAGATGCCTACCAACCAAACCCACCTCAAACTCGCCGTTACTCCCGCCTTGGAATCACTACCCTAGCATACTTCAAGACGCGGTCCCTCACACACTCTCCTTCATCTTCTTCCTTCTATAAGTCCTACCTCTCTCATGCCATAGCGAGTCCTTCTCCTTCCCTAATCATGCTCTCTACTACGCCACTTATCTCCATCCATTCCTCCTCACCCCTCAACATAATCTCCACCATATTTTCCCAATACAACGCCTCTCCCAGTTTATTCTCTAACTTCTTCAAAACTTCCTCATTCTTCCAACATCTAAACACATGTCTCATATCATCCTCCAATTCACATCTCTCGCACACTTTAGTGATAAGTGTACCATCTCGCACTGTATACACTTACCTAATTTATTATTTTCTTATCAATTAATTTGAGTTCTTTACATTTCCTCTTGGATTTTAAGTTTTTCCGTGAACACTGTGGGTCGTTATTTGTTCATCCACTGATTTATTTATTAAGATCCACAAAGTCTTGACTTATAAATTCAGATAGGTATTTTGAAAACGCCACAGGAGAATCCACTCAACTATTCTCTTTATAATATCATACAAGCAGAAATGAAAGTTTTGAGCTTTAATAAATTTAAGAGGAGTTTTAAAATGTTTTTTTCTTGATTTTGTTTTTATTCTGCTAATGAATACATTGAAAAAAGAATTTCTTGAATTTCTAAAATGTATTCACTCTCTTTTTTTCAATATATTTTTATTGTTCATATTTTTGTTGTTCATATGTTTCTATATATTAAATGTTACATTTACATTTTGTATCTTTGACCTGTTACAAACATAGTTAAACATGTAATGTAGTCTAATAAATCTATCTATCTTGTTTATAAGTCCAGTGTCGTTTTTATGTAGGTATAAATACCATTTTTCAAGGAACACAACAGAACAGATATGATAATTTTTCCAGTGATTTTCCATTGTTATTCAAAAACGTAATTCCGAAGAAAAATATTTATTTCCTTTCCTAATAGACTCATTAAATATTATTTTACTTTCAAAATATTAGTAAACAATTTATAATCACTGGACATTATTATAACATTTTTGAAATTAAAGCGGAAAAACCTTCATATTATAATGATAAATATTATTTTGTTATGGAAAATTTCGTTCAACCTTTATATATATTATTATTGTTATAGACTTCGAATATTGTTCATACAACTATAGATCTTTCGACATAGCCAACCATTTCGCCGAATGGGTATACGACTACAAATACCCCAAACACCCATTCTTCGAGGAAGACTTAAGTCGATATCCCACAGAAAAACAAAGAATGACATTTATTAAATCATATTTGCGTGAAACCGGCTCACGAGAAAACCCCAAAAAAGTTATCAGAGAAGTAGAAGTATTCACGATGGCATCACATTTGTTCTGGGGAGTGTGGGCACTCATCAACGCCGAAACGTCCAACATTCCTTTCGGATATTGGGTAAGTTGCTTATATAAAACTCACTTAATCTTCATGATAATTGATTAAGTGAAAACCTCTTCAGCACCGTTGTGATTTGAAATTCGATCATTCAAACAAGCGACATCTATTGGATTCAGTCGAACTGGTTCGAAAGAGCACTTCCACAGAGTAACTACTTCACGAATTCTCCACTCTTTAATTCAATTGAAAATATCGTTTGACAATAATCTGTCCTACAGCTGCTATCGAGGTGGTGCTAGACCTAACATCTCGTTACTTAGTTATAGAGGGAGTGGATGAAAGAACGTAAATCAATATGGGGAAAAAACCCCGAGTCTAACTGTGAGAACATCTCACTCCTAGGCGGTTTCCTAGGTGTAGAAATAACTTGACTAAATACTTAAATTTTTTTAAAAAACTTCATCAATTATGTTGTCAAGAAGTATACCCTCAGGTGTTATATAGGGTTCCAGATTTTGATATGATGTACCAATGGAAAATTCACCCAGCTATGGCGTGCCGTTTTGGTATTTAATAACATCGTTTTAAAAACAAAAACAAAAATATCTCTACTTTCAAAAATGTTTATTCCCTAATTATTCTGTTAATGAATTATAATTATGTTTTTCATAATAATAATACAGGAATTTCTATTATGAAAAACATAATATAAATTGCCGATTTAAAATTATGAAATACATAATAAAAATTCATGAATTCAAATTATGAAAAACATAATAGAAATTCAATTTCCATTATGTATTGAGGTTGCCTATACTAATCTAATGCAAGTACCTACCTGAAATCGTATAGTAAATGCATTACTACAGAATAGGCAACCTCAATACATAATGTAAATTGAATTTCTATTATGTTTTCAATAATTTTAATTCTTGAATTCCTATTATGTTTTTCATAATTTTAAATCGGTAATTTCTATTATGTTTTTCATAATTGAAATACGTGTATTATTATTATTAGAATCATAATTGTATTATGTTTTTCATAATTTTTTTTCTTCAATTTCCATTATGTTTCCAATAATTTTAATTGTTGAATTTCCATTATGTTTTTCATAATAATAATACACTAATTTTCATTATGAAAAACATGATAGAAATTCAAGATTCAAATTTATTAAAAACATAATAGAAATTCAAGAATTAAAATTATGAGAAACAATAGAAATTAAATTTCCATTATCTTGCAGTAATGCATTTACTATCCGATTTCAGGTAGTAGTATAGGGAACCTCAATACATAATGGAAATTGAATTTCTATTATGTTTTTCATAATTTAAATTCATGAATTTTCATTATGTATTTCATAATTTTAAATCGGCAATTTCTATTATGTTTTTCATAATAGAAATTCCCGTATTATTATTATGAAAAACATAATTTTAATTCTTCAACAGAATAATTACGGAATAAAAATGTTTGAAAGAAGAGATATATATTTTTTCCTCTTTTGAAACGATGTTATTAAATACCAAAACGTCACGCCATACCCAGCATCTTTCAACAGAAGTTCGCGCAATAAAAAAGAAATGTGTGCAATTCAGTTTGGATAGGAACTATAATAGAAATAATACCACGATTTTCTCTGATAGTCAAGTAGCCATCAAGGCGCTGAGCTCATATATTATATGGTTTGGAACTATCTAGGCAAACTAAATATACTAGGGTTAAACAACACAATCTCCTTGTTGAGGTTACCAGTCCGTGCTGGTGAACAAAGGAACAAATGCAATAATGCAATTGAAACCAGGCTTTTGTTTAACAAACCCTACAAAATTCAAATAAAACAGAACACAGAGTCGTTGTACATATGTGTGCTTGTTTGAAGATTTCGCTTCTACTGTAGGTGAACTGTACACATATTTTAATTTTTGTTTTGTTTTCAGGAATATGCGAATACCAGACTCTCCAGCTATTTTCAATTGAAGCAGAAATTATCTGGTAGCTTCCAGCAAAAAAGGAAGATGGACGAAGACACGGTATAGGAAGCTTAAGAAAATAATCGTATTTCTCCTTGTCGGAAGGAGGAAAATTCTCAAAACATGACTGTGAATGTGTGAAGCAGCAAGCCAATGCGGATACGGGACATTTATTGGGGAAGTGTTAATTGATAAATGAGGGAGATGACATTATAACATCAATAAGTCAAAGTCAGTAGGGAAAACGGGTTCTTCCAAAATTTTAATTTGGTAAGAAGAATTTTATATTGTTTCCATATCGATTGGTTAAATATAAAATTAGCCTTAAGACGAAACCCCCTAGTAAGTATCCCTCACATATTGTGATATTTTTATGGATGTGTTAATAATCTCTAATATTATAAATATAAATGAAAATATTCTTCACGTACCACTTTAAATAAACAACTCGCACCTTTATTAATATGCATGTATCAAAAATATAAACAACAGAGTAGCCCAAAAACTTCCAAAAAATAAAAGATGAGCTTTCCCAGTGCGTTTCTAGGTTAACTCCCTTCAACCCTTCTCTAGTAGAAATGCCTAAGGTTTCTCTGCAGGGTTAAAATGATGATAAAGTTTTATTTTGCAAGAAAAACAAGCTGCAATCAGAAAAAAGAGACTAGATGGTTAAGAGAATGTGGGAGTTAGTCGGTTGCGAACTGGAAGGTTGTGTTGTTGAAGGAGGAGTACCTACTTCTGTGATTGATTCATTCCAGAATATCTTTTGACTAGCTGAATTCTTAGATTCAATTATGTAAAAGGGGAACCGTAGAAAACCTGAAAATCCTCTTGGAAAACTAATTTTCTCTCAAAGCAGATTTGCAACGTCATTTTCGAATCATCTGATGACAGATATACATATTTGTTTTCCTAATTAGAAGACTGTTTATATTACCAACAGCATTATACAATTTCGATTTCCGTACACTTGTTTTGCTAATTTTCAGTAGCTACAAAATTTTTTTTAACTTGAAATTGTTGGTAAATTCTGAAAAAAGTGAAATATTTATTATCTTCATCACAATATACGAAATTGTCCATTTCTAATCAGTGCAAAAGTTTCTATTCTCATAACTTGGGTAGCAGGCTTCCCTAAAATGTTTCTTCATCTTCCTCTAAGCTTCTGGGTTTTGTCCAGCATATTTAACGTTCAATTTCCTTGAAACTTGAAACAAAAATAATTTTGCATTTTACACAGTATTATTTTTAAAATGTCCCAGTCTCATATCTGATACAGAGTTGTATATTTAGAATTTTTGTCACCAACAGTCAAGGTATCAAATTTTTTGTTCGCAAAACTAAGTTTTGGATTACTCTGTGAAAATCAGTATAAAAACGCGCCTCACGTTGATCTGAGTTAGCAAAAACTATGACAGAGCAGCTCAGATTTAGCTAGTCGAGATTGTGGTGGAAAATAATTTTTTACATGTTTTTATTGTTATGTATTTTTATAAGTTATCGATTGTGTTAGATCTCGAAGAAATGTGCTTATTATTATTCGGGAATGATTTTAATTAGTTGGTAAGTTTTCGAATTCAAATTTCCAGTTGAAACATTTATTTTTTACAATAAATTATTTAAACATAAACTACAAGTTTAAATTATTATTGCATTTTTATACATGTTTTTGATGTTTATAAAAATCGAATGAAATTTATAAGTTGTTTTTAGAAAATAAAGAATGAGGCTAAGCAAAGACATATTTTTCACTTACCCTCAACCCTCCTACAAAATTTGTAAATAATTCCAAGTTTATAAATATAGATGGAGAGGAGATGCTTTTAAGTCACATTAATGCCAACATTGGAAAACATTGAAAAGTGCCAAGGTAATATTAGACGCATAAAAAAATATTTCTGGCCCTTGGAAATATTTGGTAGGGTTAAAACAATAAAACTACAATCAAGTGCGAATAAATGAATGAATGAATGAATGAAGTTTTGACAGATGCCTTAACAGGTGATGCTCGATTATGCTCAACAAGCAGCTCAAACTAGTAGAGCCAGTTGAATGTAAATTTTGTGGAATGCATAGCAGTACAGATTCCTAGGAGACCGCTGAATATAACAGGAGCACTTACCTAAATTATTGTAGCATGCAGATATTCAAACACTCCTCCAGTTAATAGCACTATTGGAACTACTAGCCTCTGAGACTTTCCTAAGGAACTGATTAGATCATTTAGTTATCATTGAATGTCGTCCCAACATGCATTCATGTACATACAAAACACAGATACATACAACAAACGCAAAAACAGAGCAAATTCCCGAGGCATCATCGTCTGACAAGCGTTATGTAGTTATTTTGATCGTATTTTAGCCAATTTGGTTTAAAGTTAGTGTTTTTTTTAACGTTTTTATTGCTTTGAGCGTACTTTGTAGTCTCTGCCAAAACGAAATTAGTATATTACGTAACGTGTGTGGTAAGAAGCATTTTACGCACGATGCTGCGGAGCGGCGAGTGCGTAAAATACTTTAGAACACGAGTTACGTACTATACTTTACCTACGACCCACTTGTATTTATAATCTTGTTATTGATAATAATTGAACAACATCAACAATGGATATTTTTAATAATTTTATTGTATAACATTAAATTCCATAATATTTATAATTATAATTGTTTATAGTGGCAGTACAGTGATTAAAGACAAATCATAAATCGCTTCCTTTGCTTGTTGAAGCATAAGAAACAACAGTTACATTATTAAAGGTGCTTGGTAAACTTTCATCTCCTGCATCTCTATTACTCTATTACCAATGAAAGTAGCACATTAAAGAACTAACGCTCGGAATAACCTTCGAATAAATATAATTTTTCTCAAACTACGTCCTCGTGCGATATGGCCATCATATCCACACTAGTTGCACAAACTACGATTTCTTTCAAAATATGCCCTTTTACATTTAAAAACAACCTGCCAAATGTCAAATCAATTTATCCATCCATTTTAAAGTTATCGAATTAAAACATTCAAGTTTTCAAAATTTCAACACCCTGTATTTCGAAAAGTAAATGTGCTAGACCCATTAATCGCGCAAAAAAAAATAATGGAAATAATAGTAAATATTTATCCCAACAAATTCAAGTAGATCACCAGCACTGCGAATACCAGCTTTGCATAGAATTTCAATATAGCATCGGTGGTTCAGTGGTTAGAATGCTCGCATTGCACGCGGGCGGCCCGGGTTCGAATCCGGGCAGGAGCATATTTATTATCATGAATCGCTGCTTCGTAAACGAGAGAGAGACTAAGGCGGCACAAGCACACAAAAGCAAGGCACATAACGAAGCAATGTAACATAACGCAGCGTAACGTAACGCGTAACGGTCAGATCATTTGCGTCGCGACCCCTGGTCGCTCAAACATAACCTGGCGTAAAGAACTAAAGTTCCAATAAAATTTTTTTATCAGTTTTTATCTAATGTTTCCTTTTCTATTTGTTGCACAAATTTTTCATGTACTTGCGTTGTATAGTAATCTGGAGTTCCTCCTCAGCACGCCTTTTTTGATTCCTTTTTGAGTGAGTGAGTTTTTCAACAGAACTTATACTAAATATGTATAGCTATTAACAATAAAAAAAACGTGAAGAAAATTCGGAAATACTACTTTTAACACAAAAAACAAACTGACAGATAATTAAAAAACAGAACAGATATCACCATAACGTCACTTTATTGGTCAATTCCTACCATAAAACTGTGAATCTTCCTTAAGTCATGTCCAAACCTAGTAAGTATTAAAAGGAGAGAGTAACTATTATCTCCTTAGTCTGAGTTTTTAATAGCAATTGTAATACTTCTTTAAACCTACGCTAGTCTCAGAGTAACTAGTCTCTGACTAATCTAGGAGTAAGGGCGGAGTAAGGAATTTTTATTAATAAGACAGTTAGGCTTTTCATAGTTAAACGTGGCCATATCGAATGTTTTCAAATAGTAAATTTTGAATAAAATGGCGACGTCTATTGACAGTTGCTAAGATGTTGCTAGGGAAGCCTGGCGATTTACTTTACAGCTGTGCGTTTTTTTTACAGTACGTAATATACATCATTACATTAATACCGACTGTGTGCTATCATTGTCTACATTAGACAATGGTGTTATTGACTGATTACAAGGGGGGTCGTAGGTAAATATTATTTTTCTACGACCGTGCGTTTCAACCCACTTTCCCGCACGTATTTTAGTTTTGAAAGTGTCACTTTCCCGCACTAGTGCGGGAAAGTAAAACTATGCAAATTTTGACCTTATTAGATAGTTTTTTCCTTCGGAAAACTATTGTTACAACAGGTGAATGAATATTTACGAGGTAGTCATAAAATAAAATATACATTTTTTTCTAGGTTTTTGTTGCATTTTTAATTTTTTGAAAATACAAAATAATGAAGATATTTTTATATAACCCTGTATATTCTTTGAAGTAATGTCACAAAACAACTATCAAACCACCCGGGTTTGATATAAGAAAAATTTATCAAATAAAATTATTTCATCTACAAATGACTTGAAACCTTTGTCGTCACCTTCATCGCAGTGCCAGATTAAGCAAGCGCGTGGCCCGTAGCAGATTCTTTCAAAGAGCCCTTGATCTGCTATGGGTTCTTAAGTATAAAGTGGCGAAAAACAATTAGATACTCTATACGTTTATTTGCTATCTATAGTTATGAAATTTGGTGTTTTATTTACGCTATGGAAATAGGCGGGTACCGAGAGTCTGACGTTTCATACGTTTCCGTTGAAAAATCACGCTCGGGCAGAGATGAGTGGGTTTGAATATGCGGGGCTCCCTTTCGCGAGGGGGCCCGTAGCAATTGCTACTCTTGCTACGTGCTTAATCCGGCACTGCTTCATCGTCATCTTTATGTGACCTGCAACCGATGCCATCCTCATCGAAGTCATCTACTTACCAGTTAACACCAAATATCTCCACTGGACCGGCAATTTTAAGTAATTCACAAAATGCAACAAATTGTGTTCCTAATATTAATATTTATAATAATTAATGGTTTTTGGTTGAAGTTTTGTATATGTATGTTGAAATAGAATAACTTTTGAAAAATGGGTTGGTATACTTTTTTGTATATGCGGTCGTAGAAAAAATAATGTTCCTAACTCATGCGTTAAGTGTCTTTCCCGCCCTTGACCGCTTGCCCGAACTCCGCTCCGCGTCGTTCGTGTCAACTGCAGTCGCGTGCGGGAAAGTATCACTTTCCGCACTAGTTAGGAAAATTACTATTTTCGCCCACCTTACCGGAAAGCAAATCATATGAACACCAAAAATAGGTCGGAAAGTATTGTTTAGCAGCCCAAGGGCGGAAAATTCACAACGTCACCATCATTTCACCATCTGTCACTTAATGACTTTGACGTTTCTGGGATTCGGCACAAATAATATTAAAAGCCCAATAATAAAATATGAAAAATCGAAGAAGGTGCTTTATTACACTAAATGCGGATAATATGTAGCTAGTATTTCCAGCCGAATGTAGTTAAATTTGGTTACCAATGTTAGAAAAAGAAATTTCCAATAATCACTTACCTGCGTTATCAGGATAGCATCATAAGTTTTTATACAGGTTTTCTTATGATTTATCATTGGAATGGAGAAGACCACTAAATTTTTAAAAACAGCATAATTATGATATTCATGCTTAAAAACTACTATACCTATGATTTAATTATATATTCTTATTTGTTTTATAATATGAATAATGCATCGGCTTTTCCACCTACAAACAGCCGGCCGACGATTTTCTTATTTAAATAATTACATAAAAACTACCAGGTCTATAAATTTCAGCCAGGTTAAAATGATTTTCCAAAGTATTTTCGGTCCTTCCGCTGGCCCACCCACCACTAGCTCCTGGCTATAACAGAGATGTGGATATTCTCAATACAATTGTTGCTTTTAAGCTGGAGGTGCTACAGTTTCTAAGATATTGGCAAAAAAACAAACACCCTCTTTTTTTTTTAAATTTAACATTAACAACTTTTTGAAATTTTTGTGAAATTTTTTTAGTTCTACTATGATACCATTTTGATAATAATTTTTTGAGAAGACGAAAACAAAATATCACATAATTTCACCAAGGTATTTAATATGGAAAACTTTTCCAACTCTCCATAGTCAAGTATTTTGGGGCAAACCATCAATATTATTATTTATAGTAGCAATCTTTCATGTTTGGATAGAATCTAACAAAATCAAATATAACTAAGTATGAATCTAAATCACTGGAAAAACCGCAATAAAAAGAGACCAATAAAGCCAATCCCAGGGCGTTCACCCCTTCGAAGAAAATTTTATGGTAACATAAACTGATAACACTTTTTCTGTGAGATCGAGCGGTAGTCATTAAGCCAGTCAGTCTTTGAAATTGTTTTTCTCAATAAATCAGTTGTGGATCACAAACGATGAAAAAGGATAAAATAATTAAGTCAAACAATATTATTATTCTATCCTTTTTCATCGTTTGTGATCCACAACTGATTTATTAATAATTATAAATTAATTAATTATCAATAATTAAGTCAAACAATATTATTGAACTCATCCCAGACTACCAATTTGGATTTAAGAAAGAACATTCAACGACCCAACAATGTCATAGAATTGTCAATAAAATAAAACAAAGCTTGGAAGACAAGGAATTATGTGTGTCAGTGTTTCTCGATATACGACAAGCATTTGATATGGAGTATGGCACAGCGGAATCCTCTACAAAATTAAAAAACATCTACCTGACCAACTATATCTCCTCTTAAAATCATATCTAAACGATCGACACTTTCAAGTAAAATTTGACGATGAACTCTCAACCTATCATCAAATTAAAATTAAAACTGGAGTACCCCAAGGAAGTGTCCTAGGCCCTTTCTTATATTTATTATATACGGCAGATGTTACAACTACCAATGAAACGCTACTAGCAACATTTGCTGATGATACAGCAATTATGACATCTAATACTGATCCTAACACAGCTTCCAACCAACTTCAAAATCACCTAACTCTTCTGCAATCATGGCTAAAAAAATGGAAAATCGAAGACAACACTAATAAATCTAATCAAATTACTTTCACCACAAAGCAGTGTGCCTGTCCACAAGTTACCATTAATGATGATCCAATACCGATATGCAAAGAGGTCAAATATCTTGGTCTTCATTTAGACCAAAAACTGACATGGAAAACACATATCAAAGCTAAAAGAAAACAACTCGATATAAAAATTAAAAATATGTATTGGCTAATTAACAAAAAATCACAGCTATCTAAAGAGAGCAAAATCTTAATCTACAAGACCATATTAACACCTATATGGACATACGATATTGAATTTTGGGGTTGCAGCAAATCATCTAACACTAAGATCCTACAGTCCTTCTGATCTAAAACCCTCCGTCAACTAATAAATGCTCATTGGTATGTTTCAAATGACACTATACACAGAGATCTAAGAATACCATATATCAGAGACATCATCACAACTCGCTCAAATAAATACAGAAAACGATGCTCAGATCATAGCAATCATCTTATCAGTATCTGTTCAACCTACCAATAGAAGAAAGAAGACTAAAAAGATTTTGGCCCGAAGATCTGTAAACATCCAGAGAACCGTTAATGGACGGTACCTGACTCAAGCCACCAATCCACATCTCATTTACTTATTACTCTATAGTGTAGTAGATTGTAAATTTGCAGTTGAAAAAAAAAACAATATTATAGTTTTTTGGTAGTAATAGTCACTAATTGTACTGGTTATATGATTGAAGAGAGATATTTTGCCCTTGCCAAAAGTAGGTTTCAGCCAGTTTTGGTTGGTTTGTGGACATCGTTCCATCCATACAAAATAAGATTAGTTCAAGAGTTGTCAAATGATGATTTCGATAGACGCGAAGAGACTTAATGATGGGAAAATTTTACCTTCAAAACGATCCAATTTTTTAATTAATGTTATGTTTTGCGACGAAACTATTTTTTTTATTATTGGAGACGTGAATCGGCATAATTGTAGATACTGGCCCGTTGGATGCGTGAATCCCACGCCCAATATCCACAAAAACTGAAAAAATTAATCGGTAACTTTTTTATTGAGGGAAACAGTAGTTTTCATAATATTTCTAATAAGATATAAATTATAAATTGAACGAGTTTATTCAATCACAGCCATCTAAATGTATTATTTTCACTTCGGTGAAGATCGTGTACATGTAATTGACTCGTTCCATACTTGAATCTCACTCTGGAGATTTTAACATTTAAACCAATAAATACAAACTAGGACAGGTCAAAAGCTTTTCGGGGAGCGACAAGGTGATTTTACATTTCGTTAATAATATTGATATCAATTTATCACTCTCAATTTTATCTCGAAAAAAGAGATTTTTTTTATAATAGTATATTCTTCAACGAGTGCAGAAAGATATGGCTATTACTCACGCGATCAAGTTTCCATAACGAGAGAATGCAGCAAGTGAGTTTTGGAATCATCCAAGCTTTCACAAACGCACCACGAGAAGCGTTACTCCGTCGTCTGACTGATACCGTTATACGTACTGTACGATACTGTACACTGTCTGTTTTCGCTCATCACCCAATCCATAGATTATGAACGCACTCCTTATAGACTATGAGCCCATGGGGAAAAAGTGTCGCGATTTGAAACAGCAGCAAACCGATTCAGAACGATATTTTATCATGCTACCATCGGTTCCAGCACTATGGCGTACATTTTCTCTTGTGCAGAGAAGCGCAGTGGAAAACTGAACATTTTATTTTTCACCCCCCTGAAACCGTGATATTAAACTGTACGCCGTTTGTTACATATGATAGTGGAATCATAGGAGATCGGTTCAGACTCTATGACGTTCAAAAATTATCCTTCGGAAAATCTAGGAAAATTTTTAATACTCTTATTTTCTACCCACTGGAACCGGGATGTGAAACTGTACGCCGTTTGTTACATTTGATAGTAGAATCATAGGAGATTGGTCCAGACTCTATGACGTTCAAAAATAATCGTTCTAAGATTGTGTGATTTTTGAGGAAAGTTTAAATTAATAACCATAAAATGAAGAGCGATTGAAAATGCAATGAGCACAAAATGATGCCCATTTTGCACGAGTATGAAATTTGCAGCAAGCGCCAAAGGCAAGTGCTGCAATTCATACGAGTGCAAAATGGCCATTTTGTAGCGAATTGCATACTATACTTTTTCTATGACAACATATCGTTCACGTTTAATACATGCATACACTGCAAAAACATTGCAAAAACTTTGAAAGAAATAAACTGATAATATTTCATTACTCCGCATTCGCCGCTAATTGGCTTTCTATCAGAATTAATATATAAATTAAAGATATATGTGAATATTTTCTTTATTTCTAATAGGTACACAGAAATAGAAGCCTATAAAAATGTATTTATAGAAAACAACTATGACATTACTCGTTATCTACTAAAACTTTGACAGAAACGGTCTGCTGACATTTCATCAAGTTGTCGCTGGACGTCATAATTTGACTAGCCGTAGTCGGCGTGATTTTAAAGTGAACCTAGACCTAACACGAAATATTTCATTTCGCATTTGTTCCTTAGCAACTTGCCTAGCAGCCGATGCAAAAATGAAATTCTGTACAAAATGTGCTTGTTTATGATTGAGGTTACGGCTATAAAATGAACATATTTGTCGACGTTGTCGTAGAAAAAAATGTATTTAAAATCATCTACTTCATTTTACAGTTTCCTGCAAATAAATTGTCATTTTAGTAAAGTATGTTAAGGCGCGTTCTCACTAGTTGATTTTAGTTGAACGATTTCTATTGATCAAGTAAAATCGAATCAATTTTTGGTTCTCATGTTTCAACGAATGTGGAACCGGTAGTTGAAAGCAAAATGGCGACTAACGAGGTTGTTCGTGCGGGTATTGGGTTCATTTGCGAATTAATTATTACAGAACTGAGAAATATGTTAT
>CAJUYH010008560.1:0-15224 GCA_910591685.1 Galerucella tenella
TTTTTTTTTGTCTGTTTTCAGTTGAAAATACCGCTACTTATACTGATACCACCGTCCATCTTACGGTATATATAGTGACAAAAATTGGATCGATTGTACTGAGTCAAATGCTATCAAAAATTTATATTCTCTTTATATATATTCTGTGGATCAATGTGTTAATGATAATGAATAACAATTTTCATTTTGTTGGTTTTATGAAGGTAAATATTGTTAGATTACATTTTTCCGTGTGTCTATTCAAACGTAATTTTATTCAATTCAAGAGAATTCTTCTTTAGTCGCTGGGATCTAATGAAGCTCAAGGATGCACTTCTGACATATTTATTTACAATGTTGATGAAGGCAATGTCACCTTGCAATATATCAATAGTGTTTTGGAAAAGTAGTTGTATAAGAATTCAAATGAATAATCATTACTGCGAGTTTATTTGATTACTGCGAGTATATATGACTCACTATTCGACCAACATCTAATGATTACTGTCATTGGTGAAATTGTCAAATGATTATGATCTCTTTTTGAAAAATTTTAATCTATTGATTGCCTTTGGAATATACGATGTTAATTTGCTCCATATACCTACGCTTAGTGCCAGGTCTATGTAATACTCGGTAATTTATTTTGTGATGAATACTATGCACCATATATTGAACTTTACCTTTTGAAAAGCTTGCGGAGAAAATGAACATGAATGTAGCGTTTTTGGTCATCCTTTTGATCTTTGGGAAACTGGAAAGTACGTTATAGCTATTATGTTACTGATACGTCACACGTTATTTATCAGCGTCTGATATTTCTGTACGTACGATTAGCACACACTTTAATCATTTGTGCTCGATCTTCCCTGAATTATTTTTTTATTTTTATCAATTCCCCAGAATAAATAATGAAAATAATATATATTATGAATTTAAATATTTAATAATACACTTTATAGCAATTCGTATATCAATGATGGATCGTGTGTATACATTTATCTCGGTCACTATATTTATTCATTTATAATTAAAAATTTATATCTAATATATTTGTTTCGTTAATTAAAAATGTTCCATCCTATAACGTTTACAGCGGATGTATTACAAAGATTAGTGCCACACTGACGATTCAAATTAATTATGTAAGGTCGTGGCATGATGGTTAAAATTTACGCTCATTACTCTTTATTGCCTTCTTTACACTCTGAGTGGTATTAGTTGTAATATTATTGCGCAACGAAATGTATTTGACATTAATTGTTTCATTTTTATCTACATATTAGATATTAAAGTTGAAATGATATTTTTTCTCTCACGATGAATATTAATTATCAGCGTTTACATATACTATACTTCAATCTGTTGAATCTTACAGAGATGATTAAAGTAAATTCACATCTGAGTTTAAATGTTAAGTGAAAAATCATAATCAATCAGATAAAGATTATAATTTTTTTCTTCTATTTAGCACATTGATGATTCATAACATTGACGTAGCTATGTGAAAAATAAAATGATACACATTGTTTCATATCAGTTATTGATAATGAATTTGTATGCCACGATATTGAATACAAATTGAGAAGCTTATTGATTATTTTCAAATGTGTTTAGTCATGTACAAAAATAGTTATTGAAGAATCTTGACATTTTTGATGTCTATCAATTAAATGACATGAATTTTGATCCATTCTAAATATTCAGGTACTCGCGTATAAACAGTGGGATAATCAGTCAAAGCACAGCCCATGGCCCAGGACACAAGTCCCACAAGTTTGCCGTTGACAGTTAGTGGACCACCAGAGTCACCCTAAAAACCAATTCGATTTATCAAAACCCAAGCACGATATTATTTTCATTCAATCCGCCGCCGCCTTATGGCTAATTTTTTCTTATATATGTCAATATGATTACTCACATGACATGAACCAGTTTGCTCAACGGGATCGTGAGCACAAATGTGAGTGTCGTGGATGTCGTATCCATCATTATTGTATACTTTTTGACAGTACTCTTGAGCTGCAATTAGAATTTCGGCTTTCTGTAGAACCTGGGAAGTGCTTCCATCTTGCTGAAAGTTTTTCATTTAACATTTCTAACTAATGTGGTGAATTTTATTTAATATTATTGCATGATATTGATTATTATTCACCCATAAACGTCCCCATCCTGATACAACAGCGATTGAATTAGCAGGAATATCCTGACTTGGAGTCGGTAGAGGAACAAAACTCAATACTGAAGTTGCGACAAATTCAGTTTTAACTTTGATGAGAGCAATATCATTGCGCCATGAATCGGATGGATTGTAGTCTGCATGAACAATAATTTTCTCTACCTCATGTGTTGACTTTGGATCTCTGAGATCAGTGGTAGCCGCAATGATTTTCATTGTGTCGGGAAATTGACTGTAAATTCAATGTTATTTCATTAAAATATACATTTGTGATTTTATATTACACATTATTAATATTATTACCCTTCGACGCAATGGGCGGCAGTGATGACGTAGTCTTTATTTAATACTGATCCACCACAGAAGTGGAAGGAGCTGAAGGTAGTTTGGAGTGATACCTAATTCAAAAAATGGGACGGTGTTGTAATTTCGTTGGAAAGTTTTTAAAAAATTTATAATACATCATATCCATAATTATTATTTTTGCCAGAATTTTCACATAACTATTTACTCACTTGATAAGGGATTTCACCAGGCACTGCATCCTCTCCATTAACAATACGTCCGATAAATGTACTTGGTATTATGCGAGCTAAAAAATTGAACCTAAACTTAAATTAATTTATCAGCACAACATAATAAGACTTGTTGGTAGTATGGTCGAATATAATTTCACAGTACCTTGAGTGATTGCTAGCAACCCGAACACAATTAATATTGCCTTCATAATTATTGGCTGAATTTGGGCTGTTAACTGTGACACAGTGAATAACTCTCGCGTATTTATACCGCCGAGTGAAAATATTCCAAGAATGATGATAATAATGAAAATGATTCAAATCTCAGTGTATTTTGCAATTGAGGATGGAGGAAGATTAGATATGAGGTTTGATTTTTGTACGGAAAAATTGATTAGACTACTCACCAATATTTCATTACTTTGATATATAATGTGATCGGATTTTTATAGAAGTAATATCAAACAATATAATCTTCATGTCGTATTAAGAAATGATACATATATGGAAATAATCTGCTCGCATGTATTACTGATGATGATGAATAATGAACATCTTGGTACAGATGAAAAACTGGCTAATAAATTCCAATCTCGCCAGCAATTTTTCATAATTATACCAATAGTTTCTTCAAAGACGGCACTTCCAGCCTGTTTGTATTCTTTTCGGTCCATATAATGAAAATAATATCGCTTTTCACGAAATTTTTCATTAAAATATCGAAGTTTCATGTTCTTCTGTGCAGGTACAATAAGTGTAATAGTCCTACACACATATCGTTAATTTTAATGGTGATTTGGGATTTCAAGATTCTTTAACATATATAAGGCACTTGAAAAACAGATTTCAATCTATGAACTTATCAATTCTTAAGTATTTTTTATTTTCGCTTCAATGATAATTGATATGAAATTTGTGCGGTTAAATTGGGTACAAATTCGAATGTCCCATTTATTTATATGTTCATTGACAAATGTACATTGTGCAAAAAGTTCAATACCGGAATATGAAAATTAAAAAATTAGACAGCATGAGCTTTAATCCAGTTGATGTATTCAGGCACTCGAGTGTATACAGTTGGATATACTGTAGACGCACATCCAGCACCCCAAGAAACCACACCGACAAGTATTCCATCAACAGTTAGTGGCCCACCAGAATCACCCTTAAAATGTATAAATTTCATGAAATAAACAAGGTATTTACGAGAAATGCAATCATAATCCGATACTCGGCTTTTTTTTTGTACATAATGTCAAAATACTTACGTGGCATGCACCGTGTGCGTTGATTGGATCATAAGCGCAAACTTGGCTGCTGCTTATTTGAAAGTTATACTCTTTGTAAACTTTCTCACAATAATCTTGAGATGCGATCGAAATTTTGGTGAATTTAAGATTATAAGGACCATGTCCACCTTCCTGAAATATAAATAATTAAATTCTATATTCCCAGATTGCCATTTTTTAAATATTATTTATACGGTGTATGGTTTATTCACCCATAAAGATCCCCATCCAGAAACGACAGCAACAGATTTAGTAGGAATTTCTTGATTTGACAACGGTAAAGTAACAAATTTCAATAATGAGGATGGCACAAATTCTCGTTTCACTTTAATAAGAGCAATGTCATTTCGCCATGTGTCAGATGGATTGTACTCTGCATGAACAATAATTTTCTCTACTTCATGAGTCAATTCTGGGCGATCCCAATGTGTTGTACCGGCAATGATTAGTATGTCGTCGGAGGATTTCCTGAAAAATCAATTTTACTTCAATAAATGATAGTTTGACTTTGTTATATGTCTCGTTGCCAAACAAATTTAATTATTATATAAATTTGCGTTATCAATACTAACGCTTCAACGCAATGGGCGGCAGTGATGACGTATTTTTCATTCATAATTGAGCCACCACAAAAGTGGAAAGGAATATGAGAAAATTGAAGTGAAACCTATAAAAAAAAAATTATAAAATTGTATTTTGGTTGACTTTAATTATTATTTTTATGGAATTATTCATAAATCGTTCACCTACTTGATACGGAAAATCACCAGGGTGAGCATCTTCCCCGTTGACGATACGTCCGTGTATAGGGCTCACTACTACGCGAGCTAAAAGAATGATAAACTCAACATTAAGTTTTTTTGCAAAAGTATATCATAAGAATATAAATTTGCACACAAAGTGGGAGTAAACTCGTATAATACAATACCTTGGGTAACTGCTACTATGGCAAAGAAAATCAGTACTAGTTTCATGATTACTTGTCGATGTGTGAACAATAAATACGGATAGTTGTCATCCAGCACCTATTTATATTCTCAAATTAATTTTTTCCAATCATGATGATAATAATTTGATTTCAATCTTAAAAAGAACTTACAATTGATGATAGGACAATATGAGATCGTGTGATATAAAATATTGTGACAAAATCTCTCTTATATAAAAAATTCATAAGAGACAAGAATTAACAGTGTATTATCAGTCATTATGTAGATTTTCTAAAATAACTTTGAACTTTATTTGGGCATTATTTACTTTTCTGTATTTTGACGAATTATAATTACTGTGTAATGACACAATCATCATAATTAATATATTCCTCACTCTTTATATAAATGACGTATGATAGAGAATAGTGTACAATTACATTGAATACAAAAATCAATTTTTTGATTGATTGTTTATTCAGTCATTTTTCATCATGACACTCAATAAAAAAATTTTTTTATGTGATATTTTATCGGGGTAAAATATATACTTTTATGTTCAATGATAGAATGAAAATTCAGCGATCGAATATTACATCTATTGGATTCCATCATCCATTTTTCACTTGATATACTCGTACACTCAGTAAAACCTCATTTTCTTCACAAAAAATAATTCATTACTACTTCGTGCTGTCAGTTGAAGTGATGTTTAATTTACGTTATATATTCCCTTCATTGAAAAACGCTATGTAATTTTCGAGCAATGCAACATTATTTTTTATGTTTAAATTACCAAGTTTTATATTATAGATTTTTTGAGGACTATAGAAGGTTGCAGATGCGGAAAGGAGAGGATAAAAAGGATAAAAAAAATTTACGTTATTTCTGTTCAGTTAATCTAACTTTTTAATACAGGACTCCATTATAACTTATGAAAGTTCGCATTTTGGTCGGTGCATATATCACAATTTGCTTTAATCGACTTTACATGCAATTCACTTATTCAAATGCAATTTTCGTACTGGAGAAACATAGTAAAATAGAATCTGAAATAAAACATGATCATGTTTGCAAACAATAGCGCAAGTGACATGAAGTATTTTGTTAGCCAAGTTCAATATAGCGAATCGACGAGTTCAAGGAGCAGCCTTTCATGTAGTAGGCCAAGTATCTGTATTAGGAAACGATTGTTCAGTAATTCATATAGTTTATTTTCCAATAATCTCTTGTGAATGTAAAATTTATGATCATTATTTCAAGGTATTTTACTCGAGCAACGTATGAAAAATTAGATTACATGGATTGCACGACGATAGTTGGGAGTGGCTCGTAAACCAATTCGATTAATGCAAACGTCCATCTCCGTGTGGTAGTGACGACGAAGATTTGATCGATCGCCAGCTGGATAGAATTTAACTGAGCACCACTGGTCTCTCAGGATTCACCTGTGCTATATCATTCTTATTATAAAACCTTTTCTATTTTCATTCGTTTATATATTCAAACACATTTTATTGATATTTCACATAATAATAAGCTAATGGTTTCATGAACATTTAGTTCAATTAATTTTATTATAAATGAACGACACAATTCATATCGCAAAATCGTTCTGACGTAATATTGTGGGTTATACTTTCACGTGAAAGGCATTATTGAGACACTTGAAATTCACAATTTATCGGAGGTTATCTTCATTATCAGGGATATAAAATGTTGGTGTGATTATGGATAAATTATATTATCTATATCGATAGTCAAACAATAATGGTGACGATTGCGTAAGAGAGGGATACAAATTTCCAAGTCGAATAGAATTATGGATGATCGATTGCACTAGAACTATTGCTCGGCATCGAGCCAAAAATACAGCATTTATATCGCACAGGTTTCCAATACTCTTTTATGGATGATATTATAGACGAGGGAACGGGCTATTAAACATTGGCGAAACATCAATGATCTATGACTCTTCATAGAAATGAATTAAAGTATGTCATCCTTCAATACCAAATAATTTGTTCATGTGGAATATTTATTTCTTTTCAAATAATATGTTCATTTTAATTGAAATCTCATTTTCAAAATATAATCACCTCAGAATTTTCCATTTCTCTTGTTTCAATAATATATTTATTGATTTTATATCTGAAACGAATCTCACTAGCTCTCCTTTCAAAATCACCTCCGTAATTTGACAACCTCAACTATGTTAGCCTGACCATTTGTGCACTCCTTCACTTAGTAACGACCATAAATGCGCGTTGCCTTTTCATCTTGTTCCTTGTAACATCGTTTTTCTTCCTTTTCACTAACTTGACGCGCTGTCGAATCTTCTGTTTCAGTTTAAAAAACTTTTACCTCTTCGTGAACTTGAGAAAGCTTCTAAAGTGCACGAACGTGCTGCCTGACTGCAATGCCGACATGACAGAAAATCTATTGATACTGGACTTAAAAAGACGTAAGATGTCCTCTGAGTTTTCGACGTGACTCACTATATATTTGTTCATTAATTTCGTTGAATGAGATATATATTTCAAAGTTAATTTTTTTTTTTCATTTATTTAAGTGTCTGGGCTTATCAGTACCTATAACCTGATTAATAATTGCACACCACAAGCCTGAATGATATAATTTATTGCAAAGTACCATAATATCATTTTAAGAGTGATTATTAAAGTGGTGGCTAAATTAAATGTCAGAAAATTCGAAAAGTTTGTATCATTATTTTAGATGATCTAATTATGGTGAGTGTACGTACTGTACATCAGTGATCCATTTAGTGGAATTGGGTGTTTAAATACATTTGAGGTGGATATTACGTGTTGCCAGCAGTACATTTGATCGAAGTAATAATTAATTTTCCTATTGTTCGCTGAAAAATTTATCTGTTTTAAGTTTTATAGTTATATCATTTTTGAAAATGTTTCGTTATAGTGTGTCTAGAAGACAACGTTATGTTATAATATTTCTCCAGATATTAAGGATGAGACGACAAGTGTCAAATATAATTAACAATGCGAATTGCTATACTAGCAAAAAACGATTTGTTATAAAAAAAATGTGATTGAATTTTCTTCTTTAATCTGTTCTTTCTGTCATTCATATTTTTTTTATTAGGATGGTAGTGATATATCAAAATTTCATTAGTTTTCAAATATATTCAGCAAATATTTCCTCTTAGCAGGATATAACAATGAAATTTATGAGTGCAAGGAGTTTACTACGCTTATATTTTCATCCGCATATTTCCAATTATTTTTTTTTTCTTTACTCCATGGTCAATATTTATTGTTGAATATAATTTTAATTTTTTTCATTCAATGAAAGCTCTGAATGTATTTGCATAATTCTATAAATAATAGTGAATTACATAAAATTAATTACTCTGTAATGAATCTCATGATTAGAAAATGAAAACATAAAAAATTTCAGACTGTACAATTCGTGACTCATAAAAATGTAACGACACTTTTAGACTTTTTTCTATCTATCTTATGACCCATTGTCAAAAAGGCAATAAACTTTGTGGATTAGCCTTTGGAGCGTGACCTATACATTCGTCCTTTTACACTTTTTTATTAGTAAATCCGTAAATCTTTAACCTTGTTTTTATCTAACAGAATTCTGTCTGCGGATCTCTTCTATACTTTATCTATGATGTTGCAATATTTATTGGCGGGATCTTAGCACTCAGAGATATATAAAGATTCCTTTTTGTGTATATAAAACCTTGGTTGAATAGATCATATTGGTGCAATGCGATAAGGTAGCAGCAATCCTTTCATAGAGACTTCGCATTTCCCACTGAGATACAGATAGATATCTTTTTTTACTTTCAAGCGTGTACGCAATTTCTGATGGCTGTAGATGACAAAAAATTCCATGTTACCGACGACATAACAAGTTCTATTTATCAACCGTTGATGTATTTTTTTTACCGACTGAGAATCCACCGTAAGGATAAAATGAGAGAGCTTTTTGGGTACAAGCTTTCTTCTTCTTATCGACCTCGAACTTTTTATTTTTCACTGTACAATTTCTCCAAATATAACTGTTTTTTCTCTACATTCCATGCGATTACTTGACTCACTGTTGATATAATTTTGATTGCCAATTTTTTTTTTTTTTTTCTATCATGGATTTAACTTGTCTCCCTATTAAATGCCTCCATCTCTTCAGACTCATTGTTGATATACAGATGATTGAACCAGCAAGTTACGCAATTGAAAGCGAACTTTTTCTATTTGTTCTTTTTGTTCGCGAAAAAAAAAACTCTTACATTCATGTTGGAGTCGTTGGGCTTGTGCAATTCTATCGAGAGCCCTACAAAGGCTAATTGGCCGGTCAGCCCTTCACCAAGGATCCTACTAGTTGGGTCTTGAGGCATCCGCGACAATACAATTTACGTACTCGGTAGCCCATTCACCGCTGAAACCTCAATTCCCCCTCAGGAAACGAAGTGAGATCCCTTTTACGGGTGGAAGGAAAAAAAAAAAAAATTTCTGAGCGTGTAATTTTCTGCCCTTGAGGATATAATCGATATCTACACTTGTACATATACATGTATATATATTATATATTAATACACACATACCAATAGCATTATATACTCATAAATATCACTAAATTAATTTATCATTGAGTGCTTATCGCTCATGGACATAACCTAATATTCATTGACATTGAAACTTCATAAATTGTTCCAATTTTTCCATTGCCACAAGATACCAAAGTATATAATGTCTCACGCAATAAAGACATCACTTTCTTTCACATTCTATATCCCCAATTGGACATCGACCTTTAGTTTTACGACAGCGACAGCAACGAAGACGAAGCCCCCAAGGCACCGTCTGATTTGTCGTTTCACCTATTGTTCTTCTCTTCACTGTGTGTATGTGTATTTCGTATTGTTACACTTTTTTATCAGACGCTTTTTCTGCCTCTTTACGTTAGAATTTCCGTTGAAACGATCTTCTTCACTTTTTCGCTTTTTCCCCACATCTATTCCAGCGTGAAAGATCGTCGTTTTTTTAAATTTGTCTCGCCACCTAGTCCACCACTTTATTCATTGGTCTTTAAACCAAAGTATTTCACTATTTCGTAGCTTTAGTATTACTTCTATTTATTTTTTGTTTTTCGGAGAATTTCAGGGAGATATATATTCTCAGTATCCCTCATGTATCGCAATAAGAAAATTTATTACATCAGGATTTCTCAGTGTATATATATGAATACAGTGTCTCAAATCCTTAGGGATATTTCTTGGATAATGACTTTTTCCATTGCACGCGACCCCGTCATCTTATTCATATTTAAAAAAGCCTCTTCTCTGATCTATTCGTTACTGGGCTGAGTGTATATACCACTGCTCTCTGGGGAATCTGCGGTATAATAATGTTGACACAGCCAACATTTAAAACTAAATAGCTGTCTCTATCTTCGTTCATCATCGGCACTATTCAAATATACAGAAATCTATGCATCAAACCCTTGGTATATTTTAGTGGTTTCTCACATTATCGATCAATCTCTTTCATCTTTACACTCTCCTTTTTTCCACTACATACTTGTATACATCTAGAAAAAAAAATAAATAAAAACAAGTGAATTGAACTTCACTTCATATTATTCATTATCAACACTCCATCATAAAATATAAAACTCACTTTTCAATTTACGGATAACTCGATACCGCAAATGCTTGTTGTAACGTGTCACTTTCAAATTTTGTTGCCGTCATAAAAGGCTGTCGTGTAAATTTAATTTTGGGTTTATAAGACAGCGATAGAATCGAGGATGCGAGCGATGCTTTGGAACAATGGTAGTGGGATAGTACAAGCTATATTTTAGTAAAATGACGATAAAACTTCTGTATATATTCAACGATTCCTTTGTGTATTCCAATGTAATATTTTCAATGCGACATTAAGTGTTTGCAACAATTTAACTATATACATTTAAGCGACGTTGCCTGCGTGCTGGTAGTAGTGTACTAATGGAAGAAACGTGCGCCACGTTGGCAGCACTCGTTGCTCAAATGACGCGAGACATAAGTCCTTTTTATTTTCTATTTTTTAGTTATCATGCTTTTTATTCCATTTGTCTCTTGACAATTTACTGTCATTTATTTAATTGGTTTGTCAATGACACTGGGCCTCTTTTTGATAGAGATAAAAATCCCATGGTGGTCTAAGGACGTTGCGCTTTCATCATGTGACAATTTTTTATTTCTTCTTTGACGATAATTGATGATTGTAGACTGCGCCAGCAGTGGGGAAAAAAATACCTTTCATCTATGTATCTAACGCTCTTCATGTTTGTATCAAAGAGTGAAGAAGAAGGTGTGATGTCTGGCGCTTGATGAATTATACTGTCTCCTTTTTATACTCTCTTACTCGTTATACTGTTATTCACATATATATATTTCTTTTTATATTGACTTTTCCATTGTATATTTACACAGAAAAAAAATAATAAGAAATATTTTTTCAAGGTGTTCATCAATGTCTCAGTTGCTGTATCATTGATACTTATTTTGAAGAATAGCCAATAATCCAATGTAATGACACTTTTGGTAAAGGGAAATCTGATGGAGACTGTTATATAAAAAAAGTCGACGGACAAGTTGATACAAACCTAGTCTGGTGTTGGCACAAAGTGCCAATAAAGCCACTGATTATTGGGGGAACAGTTGTATCGAGAAGTATAGGGTGAGAAGAGACGGCGGAAGGTGTTGGATAAAAAACGCAACGATAGTGATGGCCATGATTGCTTTTGGCTATTGAACAGCTGCGTCACTTGTTTTCACACGAATGTAACTTTAATTCTCTCCAACAGTGCTTCTTTCATCATTTCTGTTATGTGAAAATGGAGCGGTGTAATTTTTTGTCAATACCTTTGTACTGCAATTATTCATTTATTAATTCACACACTTTTCTCATACATTTGGCTATTAATAGATATGTTTTTCAATCGATATGTATGCTATAAGAGAACCATGTCACTTGAGTTACTATTCAAAATAGTATTGTTGGAGTATAAGAGGATTCGTTGAGTTTAAAGTATATGCAAATTAAGCAGATCGTATAACTCCATTTATCAGAATCTAATATAGGTAGTATAACATAGGTATATAAATATTCTGTGATCCATATATGTATGGGTGATCGATGTGTATATATATATATAAGGGTGTATCCAAGACTGCCAAGTTACCCGTTGAAGTTTGTGAACTGTTCGCGCGTTTCTTGACCAAAAATTACCAACGTAGATGAGTTTAATACTCATGAAACTTGGTGGCGCCATTGTGGACCCGTGACTCATCGCGGTCATTCTTATTCACTCCTCCTATTATACAATACAACTCTCATTGCAGTATTGTTCCTTGTATACTTCGATTTCATGGGCAAGGACCATTATTACAAATGCAAATTTCCCAAAATACTTTGCCAATACATCAAGTATATATATATATATCCTGTATAATAGTCAGCAGCCAATAAATAATTGAATTTGCGGTAATATCATATTTATTTGTAAATAGAATAAAAGAATTTTTATGCATCATGTAGAATTTCATTTGAAATTGTTGGAAATTGGAATGAGTGCTGAAGAAATAGGAGCTCAAGGTATGTTGTATGTATTCTTGGGTTATGGAGTCTACGTATTTCACTCAAGATTGTCCCAAGGGCTGTGTCTGATGTAACACACCAGGGAGATACACAGGGCTGGCGTGCGAACTGTGTATTCCCCTCAATCCTGAATACAGACATTGTGTATTCTTCGTTATATGTATAGCAAAACTAAAGGTAAATCATACACAAGATGCTGGTAAGGACAGCACCACTTTTCAGGAGTATCACTACATCAAGTGTGCTGTGGTGTCACGTGCGTAGTGGTTCCGCATTTTTGCCAACCACTTCTATATCATTGAAGTGACTTAACAAAAGTCAAAGATGATTCACGAATGATAATATATATATATATATTCATTTGCTCTCCTCAACAAATATTATCAAGAGTAAAACATCGTTTTATTCTTGCTACATGTTGATGAAAATTATTATTGTCTTGTGGTACTTAAAAAATGACAATAAGTACGCGAGAGATTCTAGAAATTTTCCATGTTGTATATGTGCGTGTTAATTCAGAAAATGAAAATGCTTTTCTTTGTATAAAGTTGGTGTCGAGAGTGTGAAGTTATTGTGCGGGTAGTTTTCACATTGTAGATAATGAAAGAGGTGTTGACGAGTAGCTTGGCATAGTGATATCACGACTCTATCTCTCGACTACTCTATTTTCATGTAAAGACGATGAGTTGTCACGTGTGAGCTCAACGATGTGCATAATTCATGTATGCTCTCGTAAAATTACACATCCTGAAGATTAAACAGTGAACATAGCAGAAAAAACAAAAATGATAGAAGCTTGTATTTGATATATCATTTGTAAAAACAATAATTGAAATGTAAACATAAATTGATTGTCGTGATATTTTTAAATAATGGAACATTTTGTTTAGTCACTTTATTCTTTTGGAAAACGAGTCAGAAGTATTAATGAAATTCATTGTTTTTTAATTTTAATTCGTGCTGGGGCAGTAAAATTAAATGCTATTATTAACACGATGCTCACGCACGAGCCATTGGTCATCAGCACACAGCCGGTTCCAAAACGCTTGGTCCTTTAATTACCGTTCGATGAATCACATATGGCAGAACATATGTGTCGCATATTGCATATATGTATATGCAAATGCATACAACTATATGTTATGTATATGAGCGAGTCATGATGTGATTCGGTATTACCCTCTTGGTTTTCATAAACAAACACCAACCAGTCGCATTAAAGCATATGAAATATTTATTTTTTATTTATTCTTATATAAAGGCGATGTGGAGAATTTCCCACGTTTGCATTTTATCACTTATTTAAATTATTAACGATTTATTGCTATTGCTATATACATTTGGTGTTAAAAATTTTGAACGATGAAAATAAATTCAAAAAGAATTATTATATTTATATGAATATGTATGGGAGTTATGCAAATAATAAAGCATTGTCATTTAAACATTTGTATTACGGTTTGAAGACAATGGGACAATTTATTGTTGGGGATGTATCAATTTCCGGTGTATACATATCAAATTCAATTCGCACTTGCCGAACGCGTTATGTGCGTATATGTTTATATTTGTCAATACACAGTTTACATCATACTCCACTGATAACGTCGGGTTACTATCATCAGCAACTTCTATATCCACCAATATACCGTTTGATTTATTTTGTCTATTCGGCGAAAGCATTATCGTTTACGTTTTCCGCAGTTTTGGCGAAGGGTGTTTTGGCACACGCGCATCGACCAATGTCACTATTCGACATAACAAAGGGTTGTTAATTGTATCGCCTGAGTATAGTGACCCTCATTGTTGCATTTTTGTCATCAAAACTAATGGAAAAATTTATTTTCATTGATAATTTACATACGATTTCAAAATATATCTGTATTATTTCTACAGTTATCCATTTTATTTTGACAATTTTTCATACAATGTCGTTTCAAATAGTTTTGCTTTTTTTCTCTCTTTGTTTTTTTTTTATTATTAATACAAAAGCGAGAAATAAAAATTCAAACAGTGCGTTTACTCTGAGACGATTGACTCTTGGTGAAGATGTGATTAAAGTCGAAATTGAGAATTAGATTTTCCTTTTTTTCTTCTTTTTGTTCTGCTTGGTGAAGATTGAAGTATTAAACTCCCGAAACGTGATCTGCTGTGCTTGAATCAAGTGGAGAATTTTAAAATGGCCATGGCGGCGTGCAAAAAAGCAGAGACGTAATGATATTTCTATCTCTTTCATTCTATTTAAACACAGAATTTTTCCCTTGTGTATTGGATTAGTTAAGACATACCCTTCAATCTTAAGAGCCAACTGGCCTTATATATTTGAATTACAAAATACATCAAGGATTTTTCGTTGTTTCATTAAATTTCACTTCTCAATGTTTCTTCTTGACTTTCAACGATGCGACGGATGTTCTTGGCGTCGTGAATATGTTTTGTCAGTACACCCTATTTTCACAGAAAGGGTTCGTGGATTGAACATTTTAATCTTGCGAAGAGAGCAAAAATAATTTCTCTCCGTCACTGTCGAACAGTCACAACACCTACATCTCGTCATTACGTATTTCTTTTTTTGTCTTTGTTTCCATTACATTTCAACATATATACAATTATATATTCATCACGTTGTTTATTTTCTCCAGAAAATAATTTCCACAAATTTTGTTGAAATCAAATGGAAAAAAAAAAAA
>CAJUYH010008561.1:0-15221 GCA_910591685.1 Galerucella tenella
ATGTAGGGGTTGATTTAGCCCCGCTACTCACCAGCCAGGTCTACAATAACGAGTTGGGATATAATAGGAGAGGTATCTGACAAGTTTTCAGCTTGCCTCAAATGCCTACCCAAAAATTGGTGCCAGCTCTCCTACTATAAACAATATATAGCATAGCCAAAGACAAGATTATCACTGGTGCTTAGGCAAAGACGTGACGAAGTACCAGGCAAGATTTCAAGAAAACGACCATCATTTTCATATACTCAGACAGTGAATACAAAAGTAATAAAAAAGCAATTAGCTCCATACAGATACTTTCCAAACTCGTTCAGGACTTATTGAGGAACCTTGGGAAATCAAAATATACATTCCAAACTCGTTCAGTACTTTTTGGGGAACCTTGGGCAATCAAAATATGGTCCTTAGCCTAAATATCAACCCACTTAGATTACAAGTGCAATGAAAAACATTACCTACGCTTATTCTCATCGATAGAACATAGTAGAGAGAAGTGAGTATCCTATCACACGAGTAGGAACGTTCCTTGCTCTCTTGAAATTTCGAACCGCATTCTGGGCCATGCGAAATACTTGGACATTGTTGTCGTATGTAATCAATGAATTGAAATGTATGTGGTAGACCATTTGCTCAAATAGTAGTTTAAGAGTAACAAGAAAACGTCATATCTTGATAGATGTCATTTTATATTTTAATCTTAGCGATAAAACTTCCAAATCATAAAATAAAAATGGACCGAAAACCTTCAATCAGTTCTGCACAAAAAGAAGTATTAGTGCAGTTTATGAAGGAACATGAAAATTAGCAAACGGGCCGGTTTACTTCTGATTCATGACATATCAATGACATATCAATGTAAAATACGTTATGCGCATGCGATTCGCATGACAATATTAGATTCGTGTGCTTCAAAGCAGGAGAACAAAATTGCTCCTCTTCTACCAAAATTTCATGGGAAGGGAATCACCAAAAATATGGCGTATAAAATTTCAATGGTATAAAATTTCAGTGGTATAACGTAGCTGCTTCGGAAAAACAAATTTCAGTACCTGGACACGAAAAAGTGGTGGAACAAGGCGCCTGAATGAGACAGGTCCAAGACTCATTCGAAGAATCGTTGTCAAAATTGACCTACTGAGCCAAATAATGCCAACAACCAGAATTCAGTTGTGCTCTTGACTGGGCACTCTAGTATCAACAATAGTATATTATACAATAACAGAATAAAAAAAAATAAGGTGGTAAAGACTATTATTATTAACCGAGCACCAAAATTATTTCACAAGTGGCCTTGCCCCGAGCGGAATAAGGTGCGAGGCTTAGAAATGTCCCCCCTACCATGGTCTACATACAATTTTTTCCACTACTAGTTGTCATATTTTTCCGTTGTGTCAGATAGGGACCAAAAATTATTTTATTAATTTTATTACTACCTAGTTAATCTTGACAACGGTAGCTGGGAACGCTACCGAGACGTCGAAATAAAAAATAAAAAACATTATTGTGGTTTGATTCCCAAAAGAATAAGAAAAAAAAAACTACTAGCCAAATTTGAGACAAAAATTAAAAATAATTCACAGACGCACCACGAGAAGCGTTTACCCTGTCGTCTGACTGACAAGTACACTGTCAGTTTTCTATATATTATGAACGTACTCGTTATGTCAAAAGTCATTTTTGGTTGAGGGCGAATTTTAAACTAAAGGCATTTTCAGTAGTAATACCCCTAGGGTCTTGATAATACCGAGATAATTTTATCATAGAGAATGCTGAAAACGTGTTGCTTGATAATATTATCTTTGAGCAGCACGCTTGAAGCATTCTCTATGAAAAATTTTTGAGTATTTATCAAGACCCGAGGAGTATTCGATAAGATAATTTTTTACTTTGTAGATATCAAAAAATTGATTGTTTATCTGACGTTCAATAATTTTTAATACAAACTTTATTAGTTTGAATCAAATATTATTCATTTTTATTTAAAACTACAGTTGTGGAAAGTACAATTGGTAAATTAATTGAATCGTTAGATGCAATACCAAATCTTTGCGACATTTTTAATCCAGTTGTCAGTTTGACGTTTAATTAATTTTTAATAAAAAATAAACACCAAACTGAAAACACCACAGGTAGGGTATTTTCGCTGTAATACAGTGGTGATTGGATGAAATTTGACACATGACTTGAAATTAAGTAATTTGATTGGTTCCTATATTCAGTAAAAAATTATCAATGTAATACAGCGGTGATTGGATGAAATTTGACACATGACTTGAAATTGAGTAATTTGATTGGTTACTATATCCAGTAAAAAATTATCATCCAAATGATTTTTACTTGATAGGTAATCTCAAGCAGCAAATATGTTAAAGACAATCCCCTGGGTATACAAAATTATGTTGCACAAGTTATGGTTGAAATACTATCCCTGAATTCTCAAAAATTTTAAATTTGACCGTTATTAACTAGGAAAAAATATTTTCACTAATAGAGAAATTCAAGTTCTGATTAGAAGAAGCAATAATTGTCAACTTCACAGCTAGTACTGGAAAAACAAATTTTACCAAGAAGATTAGGAAAGCTCGCATACATCCTACAAAATAGTTGCTCGAACTTAAATTAGTAACTACTATTTTTCAAGAGCTATTCTCACTACGCCAATGTTCCTAGAAGGATCTTGGTAGCACACGTCCTGTGAAGCCTCATAAAATTAATCTGCTCCAAAGCGGGGTGCAAATTGAGACTTATACGTCACTATCTTCAATATGTATGAGTTATTAGAAGGATGCTACTCAAGTTAAAATGGCAATTCATCAAGCAAAGCCTCTTGTTGTTTCACGTTTCTCTAATCTGGGTAACATCGTTGTCTTGTTATTAAGAGCAATTTCAATATTTGATGTTCTCGAGATGATCGGGCTCTGGCTAGCTACTACATAAATAGAATAGGGATTAGGGTGGATATAAGGGGATGAGGATAGGATGACGTAGTGAAACATCCAAGTTTGTTTCAAGTAAATACGTCAAATGAAAATTGTATATTCATATTTATTCAAGTCTACTGAAGGAGTTGAGGTAGTTTATTTTATCTCATTAAAATGTGACATGAGTATTCACCAAAGTATACAGAAATAATTGCACAAGGGGTTTTTATTTCTTCCGGTGAAATTCCAAATAAAAAAAAACAAACTACAATCATTCTGATTAACAGAAATGATATGCTATTGTATAGATAATATGCTGCATATCGTCCAGAATATTTTGAGAGTTACCGTTTCTTTCCGACATTAAAATGGGAATTGTTGCAGGTGAGTTGTTAGTAGTCGGCATATATCAATTTGGCAAAACGCATCAAACATTTCCAAATTTTCTATATACTCAAGAACATACAGGACAACTTCAGCTGGTCCTTTGCAACGATTTTGGTTAATGCTGGGGTAGAATCAATTGCTTGTGGGATGGAAATCCTCAACCGTTGGACAAAGGAATATTATACAAATGGAGTAAACATAGCTGAAAGCTGGAAGGGGGAAGTGGCGAAGGGAAATCAGCTGAAACTATTAGTAGTATTGCCTAAGAAGAAGAATGCCGCTGACTATTTAGCTAACATGGCAAATAAAGTGACAAAGAGAATGACTGCCAGTAGTATACATACAAAAATGGTAATTATAAACTTTTCAGATGTTTATTGTCTGTTGTTCACTTGTATCCACTCAATGTTTGAAATATATCGTCTTTTTGTAGTGTTAACCTGCTAAGTCCTCTTTCAGGGCAAAACGAGGTTTCATCAATTAATCTTTATAAATGTATTGAGCAGTTGAGTACCATTTTTTTTTTGAAAACTAAATTTAACATGATACATATACCTCCAGCCGGCTGGTTTCTACCATGTTAAAACAGTCCACAATGTCCACGCACTTACGTCGAAAAATTTGTCTTGACAGGAACGCTTTTTGGGTTGTAGTGGAATACTATCAATTTCATTGCTTTCGTGTGGTTATATGAGCGATGTATTGAAGTTGAGTGTACTTTAGGGATAGTTGAGTAATATTTGTGAGCTTTAATAATAAATTAGACTGATAATTCAACGTTTAATCTTGTCTAAATTTTCCTGAAGGGATGTATTTTATAGAACAGATTATATTGCCCAGCATCGCTATAGAAAATAGTGATGAACGTACCTAGCACAATGATTATATACACTGATTGTACCGAAACAGAAACGCCGCCATGTCGAATGCTTCACTGAATATAGCAGTTGTACAAAAAATTACAATGGAGCAGAAATATTTAGAACCAGGCCTTACACAGATGAAGGTGGACTCCGTTCACTCAACTATTGAGAAACAACAATTGAAAAACAACTAAATAACAAAGTCGTCAACTTACATTATCCAGATAGATTCTCAGATTATGTACCCATATATCAAAGGCAAGAAAGAAACCTGCTCCCTACGAAGTTAAACTTAGTTGAGTATTTAAATTCGCCTCCATTCAGGAAGAGATAGTGTTTAGCTGTTTTCTCCCATGGCATTGATATACTAGCTACCCCACATTCCTACAGCCACGTAGACCTTTTTGTTGTCGTTTTTGCAGCTTTGCAAAAGGGCCCTGCTCCAACGAATGACATTAACGAGTTTAGACTCAATTGAACTTTCAAAGATTGTCAATCAATAAATTTTTTCATTAGAATTCAAGTGCCTCGACAACTGTGGCCATTGGCACTGTACAAAAGACATAAATACACTATCTTAAAACATAAAATATGTAAAATATCATTCCAGTTCATATTTTGTGGTAGAGGTTAGTTGTTTTGAGGAATTTCAATGTCTTTGAAATTTCAGCGGAACAGTTTAAAAGTTCTTTAAGGTTTGGTCTTAGGTCTAGGCGCTTATATGTAAAGGTGTATTCCTGGCAGTCGGTGAGAATATGCTCAACGGTTAAAGCACTATTGCAGCGACGGCAGACGGGAAGGTTTTCAGAAGACATCAAGTAACCATGTCTGTATCTTGTATGGTTGATCCGCAATCGTCTAATCACAGCAGTTTCTCTCCTGGTTGAGAAATCGATGGAAAGACACCCGATTGATTATTGCCCCATCATCTTAACAAATTATCTATACAAGAACAAAAACAACTTTTTCCCAAAACTACGTTAATTAAAAAAAACAACCAACGCCCTTGCAAACTATTAACTCTATTCAATGAACATGTTGTGCATAAATCATATTCCGCTGTAATACTCAACGGAATATCAAGTTATTACAATTGTTCCCCGTTAAAACATTAAAACAATACGTAAATCATAGAAGTCATAATTACTACATAATGTACAACTCTACGCAATGAAATCTCAACGTACTTCAATAAACAATGGTTTAATCCCGGCGAGAAATCGATGGAATTAAGTTTGATGCTCTTTGTCAATTTATTGTCATCATGTAGTGCATTGTAGTTGAGCTTGGGGAATACAAAGTTGTATTTACTGAGTCCGATTTCAGCTGGTGTCCTTCATAGAATAATAAGGGCACAATTCTAGTAGATGAATTTAGATGGTAAATATCACTGAACTTCCAATCTTTCTGGAAGCGATTTTCTTTTTAACACGCCTTTCAATTTGTTAGATCCTTCATTTCTCTACAGGCGCGTTCTCACAAGTCGATTTTAGTTGAACAATTTTTATTGATCAAATTAAATTAAAATCGGATGAAAATCCCTGTGGGATTCACAAAAGTTGAATCCATTTCTATTTCTATCGTTCAAGTATGAGCCACCGTGCGATTTTATACTTATATACTTATTTTGAAGTTCACACTTCATTTTGTTGAGCTTCGTCACACTTCGTCAACAGAACAAAACTCTAAATATCTAAAAACTCCATTATATGAAAAATACAGAATATTTTCTTAAAACACGTTTAAATTTTGATTATTTTACCAAACTAATGTGAAAATTGAAATTGACAAATAAAATGTTTATGACTGAGGCTAATCACCGACGCCGGGAGCACTCTACCCCTAACCGGAAATTTTGGCGAACCCACTAGTGTTCCAACCAGTGGTAGCGTTCTTTAACGAGCCCAACATCCATGGACTCGGGACCTCGGTTTTACGTCTCCTCCGAAAGACGGCATATCTACATTATATTCCGCTGTAGGCTGTACGGGCCCTCTACAATGGTTTTCCCTGGCATGGTCACCCATCCAAGTACTAACCATATTCGACACTGCTTGACAGTAATTATGGCATCAAAAGCGTTCCACTACAGTGCTGGGTCGTCGCCCAAAGCAATTTTAAAGGTGGTATTTAATTGTCCGTTTGTTTTTAGATTGATGTCTTTACGCTTTATGCAAAATTGTATCTTTCTCAAAGTGTACTTTAGGAAGAAATTCTTCAAAATTTCAAATTCTCAAAATAAACTGGAAAGACTTGAGAAGAAACTATATCACATTTTGCCGTTTGAATGAGCTTGGCGCGGAAGAGAAATAACTTACTGCAAAATCACTCATTTCATATCCAAAATTGAAAGAAACTGGACGTATTTATAGTATAGTCCTCTATTTTCGGAAACAAAACAAGGCAGTGACAATAAATTATATAAAACAGCGAATTCATTACGCCTATTATTTTAGATGAAGATTTTTGCTCAGTATGCTTATTTAAAAAGTTATAAAAATAGAAAAACGAGGCATTTCCATAACATTCGACAGAGCATTTCTCACACCGTAATATGGGAGAAGAAAAATTCTAAGCGTTAGTATGAAAATGTGTATAAAAATATCAGAAAATAATAAATAGAAAACTAAAAAAAACAAGAAAACCCAGGCCCAAACCCGGTTGATCAAAGGGTAATTATGTATAAAAAAATATCAGGAAATAAGAAATGAAAAACTAAAAAAAAGCCCAGGTCCAAACCGTGCTTAGAACCTAGGACCTCAGGGTTGTAAGCTCAGTATCCTACCATCAGCTGGGCTAATCTGCTCACATTCAGTCACATCGAATAGAAAGTTAAAGGCTGCTCGGACGCATGCGCACCTCAACTACTAACTTTCAGTTGCCTATCGTTCATCTTCGGGAGCGATGCTTCGTAATCGGCTAGACGCTAATGATTGGGATTGATGAAAATTTCAAATGGGCATCACAACACATTGGTATAGATATGGAACGTGTCAAAATTACAAATCATTCAAATCGCAGCAGTCTGCGACTAAAGTAAAACCAGAATTGAAGAACAAGTTCTAAAGGTGCTTCTAAACGGGCCATATTTTTAGTGCAATATGTAGCTGCAACAGAATGGCTGGCAAAATTGCCAGGAATAAAAGCCAGTTTGGGTAATATATTGACAATATTTTTAGTGTGTCCCGGCCATATAGCTGCATATTTTTTGTATTGCCTATGCATTTATTTGGTTGCAGCAAGAGTTGCCAGACGATCGCTTGGCCATTGAAAATACTCTGCAATTTTACCTTGTTTTGGTGTTCGTTTGTTGTGAAAATTTTGGAGGTTATAGTATTTAAAACGACTAATACTTGGTCGAATGATAAGATTATTGAGTTAATTAATGAAAAACATTCACATCCTGAGTTATGGAATCAGGAAACCGGAATTTATAAAGACAGAAATGCTGAAAAAGATGGATGGGCAGTTATCGCCGAAAAATTTATCGAGAAACGAGGCTTACAAAGAATTGAGAAGCTTGAGAACTTATGCGAAGAATGAGGAGAAAAAGAAAAAAACCGGTAGTGCTGGCGGTAATCTAGGTTTGCTTTTGATGCGATATCGTTTATTCTTGCTCAGGATGTCCCGAATACGGGATTGGACAGTGAAAATGCCAAATGAGATGCCAAAATGAGAAGTTTTTAAATAACTTATTATCAAGACTTATTTCTAGGTAAGGTCGAATCCACAATCTTCTCTTTTTTTTATTGATGTGTCATAGTGTTGCAAACAATATTGCCGTGATATATCTACAATTGCAATGTCATGCTGGCTGGGATATAGTTGCCAATATTGTAGCCACATATTGCACTGAAAATATTGCCCGTTTAGAAGGTGCTTAATGAAAAGCATCATCAATAAATCTATACTTAGAAGTTGACAAAAAGTATCATTCGAGCATTATTCAATCGATTCGTTTGGAAGAAGAACAAATTTCAAGACCTCCGGTGTCTCGTTTTTAAAAGTTTAGTTTTTCCTCTCTACTTGCTAGATAACAGTTTCTCATCAAACAACCCAAATTAACCCAATGAAATACAAACCTCTTCTGTTATTACTGTATTTAACTGGTAATTATAACTTGTTCCAACAAGCCTTAAGCATGACATACATTGACTCGAATCAGGACAGCCAAAATTCGTCAGTTAACAACTTTACATTGTAAAACAAAAAAATAAACTGATATCGGAGTATAAGAATAGATAGTTCATCAGAAGATTCGGTTAATGAAAATATGAATATGAAATGAGAAAACGCAAATCAAGGTATTGTTAAAACGATATTAATCCGAGAATGAAAATTCATGGGGAATTTTAGCATCTATTCACTGATCAACCAATGATACAGTTTGAATAAACCAACTTCGAAAGGTGCATTAGATATTTACATCGACCAGTCAACCATGGTTCGTTTGTGTAGGAAAGGGAAGATAAATTTTGACCGTTCGGTAATTCGAATCAGATCAGTCAGACGTGAGTCTGTTTGCTTGAGGTATTTCAACCGTCGAAACAGATTGTGATTACGGAACTGCCAAAAGAAACATCCTCCCCCTTTGAAATATATTATAAATGGTAATTAGTAGATATTGCAGAATAATAATTATTCTCACGCTTTATAAGTTTTGAAAAATATTTCTCAAAAATAATGACCGTATATTCTCTCAAGATAAAATGATATATGTATGTTCTTTGTCCGAGAGCTCTGAGAGCTTAATACCGGACTGACGAAGACACCAAATTCACAACGAGTAGGTACATTCCTTCCAGTTACGGAAGTGTGTGAAAGTCGTGACAATAGCGACATCTTCACCTCCAACTGCAAACCAAAATTCGAAAAATCTTTCAACAAGCCGCGCGGGCTTGAAAAAATGAAGTATTATCACAGTTTCCTCACATATTATAAAGAGAACAGATACGAAAGCTTGACAGAGAACAGTAAAAAGAGAGAGAGATGGGTGGACATACCCATTTAAATGCCCATCGTCTTATGTCGACTCCGTTCGGGCTGCTTCGCGAAATTTGTCAACAGGGTTGTCAATTTGCATAATATTTCCTTCAATTTACGATCATAGGTCAAATATTTTATAAGCATGTTTTTCAGTATGATAGTTATACAGATACAAATATTCGATAATTACTTGTTTTAAATCAATTTTATTATCATTAAAAGAATTATACGATTAAAAAGATTATAATGTATAAAAATCATACCATAAATATATACTTTTTTCACAAACCACAGCATTGGCAACCATGCACAATAACGGTGACGGCTAACCTAACTAAACATAATCAAAGCATCAAAACATGCTCAAAATCACTTGTAATCTGTTCTCAAAATTCATAACGCCATTTTTGTTTGCTTCATTGTTTGAAGGTGCTCAATCGGCGATATTAATTGTGTTATTTGACTAATCGATTGTGTGTTGTGGTAAAATTAACTATAAAAATATAGTGGTATAGATTATTATTCTTATAAAATGGATAAACATCACGGCGGAGTGTATTGTTCATACAGAGACTGTCCAAATAAATTTTATTCGGAAAGAAAAATAAAGTTCTTTCGATTTTCAAGGAATGAGAGTATTTAATTTAATATCCCGGCCTATGATGAGAGAAATTTTAAAGTTCTTGATATTAACTTTGGTGCTACAAATTATTATCAAAATTCTCCCTTGCACAGGTGTATATTGTATCCCCTTTGATAAATTAAGAATTATTTGTAATTTAAAATTTGGTTGATTTTTGTAATTATTTGTGTTATCTAAAAATGTATTTATTAATTAATCTCCCAAGAGTAATGACTACTTATAACAAATCGTAGGAATGTACATATAGGTATTAAATAAATACATATTCGATTATGATTATTGTTTTAATTCATGGTGCAGTTTTAAAGATTGAGTGGAAACTAGATCCGGCACTAGAAATTGTTATTGTCCCCGAGTCAACAGTGCAATTTGGTAAGAAATTCAGCAAATATTTGAAACTGGCAACATCGCGGCCATACCGAGTTAAAGGTCCAAGGTCATTGACGACGGAGCTGAAAATCGTTTAATGTTTTACCGGGATTCGTATCTGTTCTCTTTATAATCTGTGATTTCCTGTAATATTATCGTATTCAATAAAGTGCGCTACCAATACATATCGCGGAATAATAATTATTCTAACCGCGCTTTATAAGTTTTGAAAAATATTTTTCAAAATACGACAATATAACAGGAATCTGTGATAATACTTTATGGTAAAAAGTACTGCTCTCTGTTTGGATATGACGTCACTATCACAAAATTTCAACAAAAATAAAAAACACTCCAAAACAATCAAAAACAAAGTTGATTTTCGAAATTACCAACAATGGTTTGGTCACTTGACTGTTTGATACCCAATAAAAACTTAGATATTTGTCAAGTATGATTTGACAGGCTCTTTCTTACAGTTAATCAGGATTGGGACAAATCATGTTGCTTGGGATGGTACAAAAATTTACTGATTGGGGTGAATATTGCGATCAAGAAATCTGCTGATATAATCAGTGTAGAAACAAAAAAGTTCAAACTACCAATCACCTCGCAAGATCTTTAGCGGTGTTATCTCACAAAAACAGGAATTCATCAAAATAACCAGTCAGTGAAAATAGGTCCTCTCCGAGATCAACATGACGTCCAATGAAAGCAGGTAATCGCTTAAAGTCTACCTCGTAGCTTTCATCCGACTGAACTACAATACATTGTTAGTTAAATTGGGCAAAAACAGAGTGGACCTCTATTGATGAAATTACTCAAACCAAGAAGGATTTACAACAAAGGCAAATGGGTGGACGGAAATGATGACGATGACAACATACCATTTAGTGGAAGGTTTGAAATTAGTTTAGTTGAAACATCTTGGCCACAGTTTCCTACATCGCTGAGCTGTTAATCCAAGAACCGTTATATATAATATCTTGCTAAACTTCAATTGTCCTTAAATTGACCGCAAAAACAAACAATAATGGACAATGGTGAACGTTGTAGATCAATGTTTGCTATTCAAATTACTACAAGATAGTTGTTATCCAGTGACATGAGCAAATTTTTTATAAAATTAAATATTTAATGCTTTGCAATTAGTTTGTCTTCACTGCATCTTTGAAACGGATGAAGGGAAAGCTATGAAATTCTGGTACGACGAATAAGACTCTATTCTGCATAATATGCTAGGGAAAATGTCAAATGTTTTTGACGTCAGCGTTTAGCGTACGGCCGCCATCTTGAATTTATTAAAGTGACAGCCTAGGACGTGTGACCCATTACAAAAAAGTTAATCTTTTCCTCTTTCCAAAAATAATCCCAAAGTATCACTTTACTAAAAAATGTCCTATAAAATATCGTTTTCATTTTTCTAAATTAAAGTGTACCGAACCTACTAACCAAAAAACAATAGTAGGCATTAAAAACGTCAACCACATCATTAGCTGCGTTCGTTATTTGCGTCGCAGAGGCGACGGATTTTTGGTCACGTGATCACAGATTTATCTGAGCAAATTGCTATTAACGAACGGCCTGACCAATCATACATATAAACGAACTTCTAACCTCCTTTTTGCCTGTGTCTTTCATTTTAGAGACTACGATTTTTTTGTTTGATTTTCTTGTTTTAGATTTTATTTTTCATTATTTAGGACTATGTCTAGCCTTAAGGCAATTTTGGTAGCTATTCTTGGTCCACAAACAGTACGAGATTTATATAATGACAGGAGTGACCACAACATAACCTCATAACATGACAAATAAACAGATTAATCTTCGGTCAAAATATTCCGAGCAATCAGATTTACATCGGACTGATCTGAGCGGAATTACCAAACAGTTCAGATTTACCTCCCCTACCTCTAGATGTAATAAACGAACGATTCAGACTAAAAAGATTAATCCGAGTGGCAAACCGCTGGGGCATTGCGGTGTACAAATTTTGTGAATTACTGGGCATTACTGGGAATTAGAGGCATTACTGAGGAATTAGTGGGCATTACTGGGGAATTAGTGGGAATTACTGGGCATTACTGGGAAATTAGTAGGCATTACTGCGAATTACTTGGCATAAGCTAGGAATTACTGTGGAAAATTACCGCCAAAACTCGTCACTAAAACAGACTAGGCAATGCAACGCATGCGTGACGCGTGTACAATGACAATACAAAAACCGTGAGGAGTGTGGTCACAATCTTAGGTAGACGATTCGTAAAAGAAGTACGTAGAACAAGGAGCAAATAATTTGTTGAAACTTTTCTGTTTTTTTGTGTGTTTTGGTGTATATATTTATATATATAATACTTTCACGGTAAGTCTACTTCTAGGTGTAACGAGCGGTGTAATAATAAGTATTCAGATTTAAAATTATTATGGGCTCGATTTTGATTATATTTTGAGTGGCTGAGATCATATTTTTTGCGACAAAACATTTATTAGTCTTAATTAAATATAATTCCGTGTTTAACCGTTAACCCGAAGTATCAGTTTAAATATTTATTAGCCTTAAATTGGAAATCTGAAGAACACATTTTATCAATAATGCCATGTACAATGAACAATAAAATAGAGTAGTAATAGTAAGTAAAATGTGAACAATAGAAAGTTAGAGTTGCTGGATTTTGCCATGAGCTACCGTACATCAGCACTGTGTGCGATAAGGAGCTGTAAGTTGACCGGATAAACAGTAAAATCAGTTTTAAAAACATTGAGTAGGTAGGTAGGTAGGTGTTTAGGTACTTCATGTCTGTGTCATGAAATATGCGCGCTGTTTTATTTTACAATTTAAACGTTAAATTAAAGAAATATTACTGTGTATAAATTATTTGAGCAGAATTCACAATAAAAATCAACAAAGCCAAATATGCTGTCAAACATATTTAGAAAAATAAACCATAACACTAACTAAGGGCGTTACCCAAAATAAGAAAAACAAATTCACAAATCGACCAATTTGATCTGCTCGGGAGGAATCGAGTGAAGAACAATTCGGGGAACAATTCAGATGGATGGTAGTACACTGCTCGCGTACGTAATTTTGTTTTTTGTAGATGTATGACGTATACTCGGTATAAAGTATGGTCGATCGACAATCGACTATTGTAAAACTGCGTCCACATTATGGATCGACAATGTCGGGCGACCATCCACAGTGGATCGACATTGTCTGTCGATCGACCTTGTCGAACGACACTATTCGACATAATGTGGACGCGACTTAATATTGTCGTATTTAGTAAAGCGCGCTACCAATAGATATCGCCTCGGATATCGCAAAATAAATAAAATTATTCCAACGCTTTGTAAGTTTTGAAAAATATTTTCCAAAAACAGTGACCATTCAACCAAGAAGAAACATCTACTTCCCGGGCTATAGGCACCGACGGATAATGAATTACACTTCTTAGTCAAACAGGGTCGGTATGATCTACAAGATTTAACCAACCAATGCGCTTTATTAAATACGACAATATTATAGAAAACTGTAATAATACTTCATTGTTTCAAGCTCAAGTAGCTTGTTGTCAGATTTTCAAGTTTTCGTTTGCATTTGGAGGTGACATGTATTAGTACATTAATATTGCAATGGTTTTCGCTCGGGTTTTCGACGAAGTTTACATTTCATTTTCCCATTTTTTTTAAATGGCTCTGTCTATTAATGATAATCAAGATGTTGCTAGTAATATTGGTATGAATTTCGGCAATCACCAAGAGGATAACGATTTTTTTAATGAACCCCAATAAAAAAATAGTTCTTTATTTTTCATAAGCTGTAACCACATACTTTTTTAGCTATACTGTGAAGATTTTAATGTATTTGCAGTACATTTTTTATTATATTCAGTAACGGAATTACTAAGGCTGTACGTATTATTGGAAATTAGTGAACAATGTTAGGAATTACTGGGGAATTAGTAGGCATTGGTGGGCATTACTTGGGAATTAGTGGGCATTAGTAGGCATTAGTGTGAATTAGTAGGCATTAGTGCATTAAAATTAAGAGTAATGCCTAAATTGGGCATTAGTGTACACCATTTGGGTCAGCGGTTTACCCCTCGGATTAATCGGACGCAAATAACGAACGCAGAGCTATTAGTTCATTATTTATGTACAAATTGTCAAAACTGATACTAATTTCAAATTAGCACGAAATTTAAAAGTGAATTGAGAATAATGGCACATTTATCAGAAAAACAACGCATCCAAATCTGAATGTTAGTTGGATATGATGATCGCAAACGTACCCATGACGAACTTACTCATTTTTTCAACGATTTAAATCCTGAATGCCCTCCTGTAAGTGGATCTTCAGTGACGAAATTTGTTAATAAATTTAATGAAACTGCTGGTAATGTAAAAGATATTCCTAGGTCAGGGAGGCCGAAAAGTGCAACCAATGAAGGTAAAACTTCAAATGTTCTATTAGATGTTCAAGAAGACCCTAAAACATCCACAAGTAAATTGGCAAGAAATCACGGTATTTCTAGACAGTCTATACAAACTATTCTGCATCAAAATAACTTCCATCCTTATAAAGTACAAAATCTTGAACAATTGGACGAGGATGATTTTCATAGGCGATTACAATTTTGTGAAATAGTTACAGAGAAAATGAGGATGCAAAAAAAATTTCTTAGATTTTTTGGTATTCAGTGATGAAGCCACATTTTGCTGGAACGGTTCTGTTAACAGACATAATTGTCGGTACTGGTCAGATTGTAATCCGCACTGGATGGAGGAGGTTCATACACAGCGTCCACAAAAAGTAAATGTGTGGGCGGGTTTGGTGAAAAACCATTTTCATTGGTACGCTGACCGGTGCCAAATATCTTGACTTACTCCAAAATGAAATTATACCTGGAATAAATCGATTATTTCCTAATATGAACGTATACTTTCAACAAGATGGCTCACCTCCACATTATTAAAGAGACGTTAGGCAATATTTAAATACAATCTTCCCTCAGAGATGGATTGGTCGAAGAGGTGCAATTGAGTGGC
>CAJUYH010008562.1:0-15220 GCA_910591685.1 Galerucella tenella
GGCGGTTTCTATGCGGTTAGTTTCTTGTCCCTCTCTCCTTATAGTTCGCTGAAAATGGCGGAAGCCACAGGTGCGGCAAGTGTTAATTCTAATGCCGAAATTGTTAGGGGCCAAGTTTTTGAAGTAGGGCCCCGCTATGCAAATTTGGCTTACATTGGAGAAGGAGCCTATGGGATGGTTGTGTAAGTTATATTTTCTACAGTTGTTTTGATACAGTGAACATACGCCCTAAAACAAGAGAAAAAATACTGATTTAAACACATTTGTCTTAATGTTATTTTTATTACTTACTGTGTTGATTTGTTTCCAAATTGGAACAATTGATGTGCTCAGCTATATACACTTAAGTTTAATAGAAATGAGGTTATGTTTGTTTTAAGTGTTTCTTTTTTATCACAATATAGAAAATTTGTATAAAGGTAACATTGGTATCATATTGTTTAAATTCTTGTAACTGATAGATGGTATAATACAACTAATTTTAAATGTTTCCTATACAACTAATACCTATAGTCTTTTTTATTTTGTATTTTATAGATCTGCAATGGATGCAGTAACTAAAACAAAAGTGGCAATAAAGAAGATATCTCCTTTTGAGCATCAAACATATTGTCAAAGGACACTCAGGGAAATCAAAATACTCACCAGGTTTAAACATGAAAATGTAAGATTTTAAGTTTAAGTTATTAACTTAAGCATAGGGCTTCAAGTATTTTGGTGCAGTTCTATGAAAAACCAAATTACTAATAAAGGTTGTTTGCTTACTGAAAAATGTAATTTATAATTATTCAGGAGAAAATAACTCAGAAAAATGTATTTTTTATTATTTCGTATTATTTCTTACAGATAATTGATATTAGAGACATACTTCGTGCCACTACTATAGACCAAATGAAGGATGTATACATTGTACAATGTTTGATGGAGACTGACTTATACAAACTCCTTAAAACTCAGGTAATACGCAACATTTTTAATTAGTAACTTTATAATTTTTGAATTATTGGGATCTTCTTTTCCATGAGCAAAATAAACAGTTTTATCAACAATCATTATAAAGATAAATTTAAAACCTATAGTTATATTCAAGGTTATTATAGAAATTAAAACTGCGTATTTTTGTTACACAGTTTAAAATCCACAATAATAAATATAGGTGTAGTATAAGTAGTCTGTTTTGTCAATCTGACAGTAGTCGAGATATTAGTTTTTTGAAGTTGTCAATAAAGTTTACAATAGCTATTTATTGAATTGTGATTTATCCTAGTAAATACATAACAATTAATTTGGCGACGAGTATTTATCGAATCCCGCGGTAGTGTAGTCAAAGTGTCGAAAAAGTCTTTTCAAAAAGAACTATCGAAAAAAATTTTGTCCCCATTTTATTTTGCCGGTGAAAATTGTTAAGCAAAATGGCGTTAATTGGATCTATCGAACAGTTTAGTCCCAAACAATCCGATATTGATTCATATCTGGAGCGTCTTGAACAGTTATTCCTAGTGAATGTAGTCGAAGAAGATAAAAAGGTACCTATGCTTCTAACCCTAATGGGGGCAGAGGGGTACAGTGTATTGAAAGACCTGTTGTCACCAGATTTGCCAAGTACAAGGTCGTACGAACAGTTAAAAGATCACTAGTAAGTCACTATAGTCCTAAAAGGTTAATAATAGCAGAGCGATACAAATTTTACAATTCAGTGCAAGAGTCAGATGAGGATGTAAAATCTTTTGTGGCTAAATTGAAAAATATGTCACAACACTGTAATTTTGGAGTTTTTTTATCCGAGATGCTAAGAGATAGGCTTGTATGCGGTATCAAGTCTATGAATGTCAAACGAAAGCTGCTTTCTGAGGATAATATAACATTCGAGAGAGCATATGATATAGCTTTATCCATGGAGTTGGCAGAAGGTCAAGTGAAGTCAATGACTGGAGAAAATGGTGTTTTGTCTGTAACCGAGAATGTGAATAAGCTGTTACTGAAGAATAAAAAACGGTCTAGTATGGAAAATGAAAAAAGATATGTCAAAGATTGGAAACCTTGTTTCCGTTGCAAGAGAAAACACGATCCTGCAAAGTGTCCTGCCAGAGAATGGGCGTGTTTTAAATGTCAAAAAAAGGGTCACACTAGCCGTGTCTGTAGAAAAGAAGATGTTCGTCTGCTGGAAGAAAGCGATGGTAGTCTGTCAGAAAATGAAGATAAGGACTCATTAGTGCTTGGATTCTTGTCAGTCCTGGAGGCAAGTAAAGAACAAGCAGAAAAGGTATATATTGAGGTTGAGGGTAGGAAAATATGTTTTGAAATAGATAGTGGAGCTTGTCGTTCTGTAATTCATATCAAAGATTTTCGAAAGTATTTATCGGAGTTAAATTTGTATAATGTTCAATATGATCTAAGGGTTCTGACTGGTCAGGGAGTTAAAATTTTGGGAGAAACTGATGTTTTTGTGAGACATCATAACAAAGTTGTTAGTTTACCATTAGTAGTATTAGACAGTAGTCATAAGTTTTCACCATTAGTAGGTCGAAATTGGTTAAGCGTGCTTAGTCCAGGTTGGAGAGAGAAGTTAAATTTTAATAAATCTAGTCAAACAGTAAATGTCAACAGTCAATCCTCTAGTCCGTCTAATTGTTGTCAGGTTATATCAGAAGGTCCTATAAATAATTCGAACTACTCTCGAGATTATTCACAAATTATACCATCAGAAATGGTGTCACAGCTTAAAAGTGAATATAAAGAAGTTTTCAATGATCAATCTGATGCTTCGATTAAGAATTTTGAGATAGAATTAAAATTAAGGGAAGGATCTCAACCTATTTTCCACCGTGCTTATGATATGCCATATGCTCTAAAAGAAAAAGTCGAGTCTGAATTGCTAAGTATGGAAAAGTCTGGTATTATAAAAAAAGTCAGTTTCAGTAATTGGGCTAGTCCAATCGTGATTGTACCAAAAAAAGAGTCTGATGCAATTCGTATCTGTGTCGATTTTAAGAAAACGTTGAATACTGTGATAGATGCTGATCTTGCGTATTACCCTTACCCGAGGATATTTATGCTTGCTAAGGTGGTCATAAATATTTCACAGTATTAGATTTGAAGGGGGCTTATCAGCAGCTGAAACTAAGTGAAAAATCACAGAAGTTGATGGTTATTAACACTCATATTGGTCTTTTTGCATATACTCGCCTAACCTATGGTATTAGCGCAGCACCGGGAATTTTTCAATCGGTAATGGATTCAATTATATCTGGTTTAAAAAATACAAAATGCTATTTGGATGATATTTTAGTATTTGGTAGTACTCTTCAAGATTGTTTTGATAGTGTTAAGAAGGTTCTGCAGAGATTGATGGAATTTAATGTGAAAATAAATGAAAAAAAATGTAAGTTTTTTCAAACTAAGGTAGTATTCTTAGGTCATGAAATAGATGTTAATGGTGTTCATCCTACTCAAGAAAAAATACAAGATATCAAATCTGCGCCTTCGCCAAAAAGTCTAACCGAACTCAAGTCTTATCTTGGTCTTCTCAATTATTATATTAAGTTTATTCCTAACCTTTCAAGTAAATTGAAATCATTGTATGATTTGTGTAAGGCTGGAGTTAATTTTTCTGAAAATTGGAGTACAGAGTGTGAAGAGGTTTTCCAACTTAGTAAGAACTTGTTAAATTCAGATAGTGTCCTCACTCATTACAATCCTAAGCTACCGATTTTTGTTACCTGCGATGCTAGTAGTTATGGTGTTGGGGCTGTTCTTAGTCACCATATAAATGGTGAAGACAAACCTATAGTATTTGCATCTGCAACTTTGTCTAATGCGGAAAAAAAATATAGTAATTTAGAAAGAGAGGCATTAGCTATCATTTTTGCCTTAAGAAAATTTAATAAGTATTTATATGGTCGTAAGTTCGTCTTGATAATAGACCATCAACCTTTAAGGTTTATATTTGGAAAAAATAAGGGAATACCTGTGACAGCAGCTTCAAGAATAACTCGTTGGGCCATAACCTTATCTGGCTATGACTATGATATCCAGTATAAGAAGGGGGTTTTAATTAATAATGCTGATGGTTTGTCTAGGTTACCCTGTAAAAATCACACAAATGTCTCAGAGTTTTTGTATTCTTTCTGTTTAATGGAAAAGATGCCATTGACATCTCTAGACATAGCGAAGGAAACAAATAAAGATTTGATTTTAACTAAAGTTAGAGATTTTACTTTATCTGGATGGCCTTCAGTCATAAAGGATGAAAATTTAAAACCTTATTCCAAGCGGAGAAACGAGCTGTCTGTTGAGCAAAACTGTATTTTTATAGGTAATAGGGTTGTGATCCCAGAAAGTTTACAAAATGAAGTCCTTATGTTGTTTCACGAAGAACATTGTGGTATTGTACGTACAAAGATGCTTATTAGATCTTACTGTTGGTGGCCTACATTGAATAATGACGTAGAAAAATTTATTTCGTCTTGTGATGTATGTCAACAACATCAAAACTTTTCAAATGCTGCTCTACTACCTTGGACTAACGCACCACACAATTTTTATAGAGTGCACATTGATTTCTTTTTTAAAGATAAATTTGTCTTTCTTATGCTTGTTGACCAAAAATCCAAATGGATGGAGGTGAAATTGATGAAAAATGGTACTAATGCTCATGAAACTATAAATGTTTTGAAAGAAATATTTTCGGTGTTTGGCCTGCCAGTGGAGTTAGTATCAGATAATGGTCCACCTTTCAACTCGTCGTATTTTATTTCTTTTTGCCAAGCAAATGGTATCTCTCCTGTAAAGTCACCCCCATACCATCCACAGAGCAATGGTATTGCCGAGCGCGGTGTGCAAACTATAAAAAAGGGCCTAGAGAAAAATTTGTTTTCACAAGATGGTGGAGATATTTCAGAAAAGAATATATTGCGAAAATTGTCAAATTTTCTGTTCACGTACAGAAATACTCCCTCAACTGTTACTGGAATATCCCCATCTGAATGTATGTTGAAGAAACAAATTTGGATGTAAGAGAGGTTGAAATTCCGAAAGCTAATGTGGCAAGTCCTTTGAGGTTGAATAAAAATATTAATAGTCCTTTGTGGTTGAATAAAAATATTAATAACGATTTTTCAAATGAAATTTCAGCCTCCCCAATTCATCCCCATGTTACTCGTTCGGGAAGGCTAATTAAACGTCCTTCTAAATTGAATCTTTAACATTAGAGATGGGGGGTAATGTAGTATAAGTAGTCTGTTTTGTCAATCTGACAGTAGTCGAGATATTAGTTTTTTGAAGTTGTCAATAAAGTTTACAATAGCTATTTATTGAATTGTGATTTATCCTAGTAAATACATAACAATAGGTATTAAGTGCTACAAGTAGACATAACTTTGTTTTTATCTTCAGTTTATTTTATTGACTTTATATCTATCTAGGCTACTTTTATTTGCCCCCTCCCGTTAGGATACAATAGATTTTTTTCTTCAATAAAAGTTATTGTAAATATTACCACTCCCTATCATTTCACTCTTTTTGTATCTTACATCACCTGTATAAATATTTAAACAAGATAAAATTGGAACTTTGTAGAGGGTTTTTATTGTGATATTTTTAATGAATCATATATATTTAAATTGGACCAATATTTTCAATATAGGAATAATTTTGGACTATAAGAATGAACCATTTGGGTAAATATATAAAACTGTGATTTCTCATGTAGTATTGTGGGAGACAGCGCATGAAAATAATTTATAAAACAATTAATCCACATATCACATTACAAGTGATGAGTGAGGGTTAGGTTAGAATACTTATTATTCTCAGTTTTTTTAAACTTCCATGCTACAGCTGAAATTGCGAAATTACACTTTTTATTACTCAAAAATGTCTCAGTCGCAGAAATAGACCAATGTTAAATAACAAAAAAATGTAATATTGTGTTAGGGGGCTACTTATATTAGAATGAAAATTCTTCAACAACCAAGAAACTTTTTCCATTCTCAATTAGCTGTTATATGTCATACCTTCCGAGAAGAATTATGTATTATTTGAATAATGATTTTATCATAGTTATAGAGTTAATTTTGTTTATATATGTCATGTATGTAGTAACATTATAAAAAAATAGATTCTATGCATTCTATGCACCACTGCTACATATTTACCTCTTTTTCAGAGACTGAGTAACGATCACATATGTTACTTCCTTTATCAAATTCTCAGAGGTTTGAAATATATACATTCGGCAAACGTACTTCATAGGGATTTAAAACCAAGTAATCTACTTTTAAATACTACCTGTGATCTCAAAGTAAGTACTATTTATATTATATTTGTTGTCTGAAGGAAAATTAAAATTATATAGGGTGTCAATCCAATCTGAAATAGTGTTTGTTCATTCTGCATTCAACTTTTAAGGCAAAAAGTTACTATAAACTTGTGTAATAAGTTTTTTCATTGATGAGATGTTTTTATTATTTAAATAGAAGCAGGATTGTGAATAATTGGAATTACATAACTTCTCTGTTGATTACTTTTTAGGTCGACTGATATTTTAATTATTACTTACCTAATTCAATTCAGAGACAATTTACTGATTGTGCCATGTGTTGTGAAGTATTTATTATTTAACCCGGCATCACCCCATAATTAGAAACACGAAGAAAAAAGAAAAAAAAAAAAAAGGATATTCTCAGTTTTGTACCTGAAGTACGTTTTTAAATGTATTTACTAAAAAATTATAAGCAGAAACTTTTTATAATAAGTTGAATTTATGAGATATCATAAAAAAATATAAATTAGGAAATTCTTACATAAAAAAATCACGATATCTATGAAATCTGTTGAAAAAATATATAGCATTCAATTCTGTAGGACTTTATGGAAAACTAATAAAGCAAATGTTCAAGTTATCAGCTAGAAAAGTAATATGTGGCATATCAACAAACAAAAAAAAGTTATTCATTTCGCAAATGGGATTTCCCAAGAATAAATCTATATCTTTATAACACAGGCGGGATTTCTCACACCCCAGAGTTCTTTACTGTACTGTAGCTCTCTTGGTAGTTGACTAACGACTGAATCTGCTCAAGAAAATCACAGAGTGAAGTGTTTTAGGAAGCTATAGGCAACCAATAAAACGTGCGCTCATTCAGAAGGAAATAACGGTTATTTAAAATGTGTTTGGAATTGTCACACCCCACCTGGGTGATGCCGGGTTAAATAAATTATTCATTACATTATAGATAATTTTAAAAACGTTTTACTAATTAAAGTCTAACAATCATCCAGTCTACAATATGGCAGACCTGTCAGCGACGTCATTCTATGTCTACACAACAAATAATTTCACCATACATAAATAATTGTTGAAAATATCATGTGGATTTACATAAAACCATGTGTGGTTATTATGAAAATTCATAATTAGAATTGGGATAATTTGCAATTTTTCTTGGCCAACATTTATTTGTTGGGCAATTTTTTTGGTACTCATTTCTAGATGTTTTTCAATATTTTATTTATATATAATCTAAACCTATCTACCCGTAAGGTGGTCTAATTTGGTTTAATCATTATATATAAGAGCTCTCCATGTTTTCTTGTTTCTTGCTTTGGTTTGTTATAGTATATTCCGCTAAAGTTATACTTTTGCTTCCCAATACCTTTTCTATATTATCGTCCCGTGTTTTCCTTGGTCTTCCCCTGGTTTTGCTTTCATGTCTTTTTGCTTCCCATATCTGTTTCACTGGCATGTTGTTGCTTAATCTAGTTAAGTGTCCAAACCATTTTAGTTGCCGATCTTGTATTATCTCTGTATTACAGGTAAAGCATTAAGGTTTTCTCTCACTACTGAATTTCGTATTCTGTGTCTCCTTGTAATACCTGCGACCTTCCGTAGGTATTTCATCTTCATACTCTGTAATTTGCTTTCCATCCTCTTTGTCAGTACCCATCTCTCACATCCAAAAGTTAATATAGGGAGTAATATTTATAGTTCTACATATAGTCATTTTCGTTTTAACCGAGATTTCTTTCTTTCCAATGAACAAGTTTTTAAGACTATGGTAAACCTTCGAAGCATTTTCTATTCTTATTAATAGTATAATATATTATAGTCAATAGCTGATTTTTGAGTTGTGCTCATGCAGTTCTAGGTCGTCAAATAATATTCCTTCACACAACATCCTGATGGCAAGTTTTTTGTTAATTCTGAAATATGCTGGTGAAATTTAAATTTATTATTATGTCTGTAGCAGACAACATTCCAAATTGCAAACCAAAGTTACAATGTCTAATGCTATTTAGAGAACTTAATTTTGAGTAATTGGAAAATAATTGTTTGGTTTGATATAGAATTAAATCTTTAGATTGTATTTTTCCTTTTCAGATTTGTGATTTTGGGTTGGCAAGAGTAGCAGATCCAGAACATGATCATACGGGATTTTTAACAGAATATGTAGCCACAAGGTGGTACAGAGCACCTGAAATAATGCTTAATTCCAAGGTATAATTTTTATATATTCCATTTTAGATAATTTCAGTAGTTCAAATTGTAAATTGGTATACAAGGGAAGACAATTTTTTTTAAATTTTGGATATGTTTTAGAGTTTGATCTTCTGAACAAATGTGTCCATGACCACATTTCAGTCCTAGGACGTTAATTTTGGAAAGTAGCAAGTTTTTAAAATTAATATCTTTCCTAGGAAAGAGGTACTGAAATGTTACCATGAACACTTCTAAAGGAGATAAATTTGGCATAAGACAAGTGTGGGGTCCTTTGTCTTTTCCAAACTGTAAAGTAATAGGACTAGTTAAAATGAAAAAATAACTGAATAGTGATAGTGGTACAGCATGAGTCAGATAATCAATGTGTACAGAGTGGCACAAACTAAAATGTATATGTTTTTTAATAATTGTTAATACATATTTTATTTTTCTATTGTGCTTGTATGGATACTGAATGATAAGTTTGAACCAAGAATATCAAGCAAAGAAAATGGTACATTCAAAGTCCAAAATTTTAACGTTTAAAAACAATTCTAGAATATTAACCTATTAAAATTAAATAGCAACTGAAAATTTAAAAATGTACCCCTTCTAAGCAAAGGATTTTCTTCTTTCCAATAAATATTTTTATTCCATGACCAGATGCAGGAAGATATTAAAATAATCCATAATATATGTAAAAAGTTAGTTGCGAAAGAAAGTTGAACTTTTATACAAATGTGCTTAGATGTTTTCTTGTTTTTGGATTACCATAAACTTTTACTTTAAAAAGTTAAAAGTCGATTAAATGGGAAAGTTACTTGAATTTTATAAACTTTTATGCTACCTGTATTTCACTATCAAGTTTTACTATAAAACTTATTAAGTCAGGTAGTCAACTTAGTTTATTCTTTATATTAATTATTTTAGGAAATTGAACCACAATCTTTTTTATATTTCTTAATTCAACGTTTCGTTAGCGTTCCAGCTACCGTTATCAAGAACAATTAAGTTTTTTAAAATTCTGCTCAATTAATCAAATTTTTATTAGTGTCAGATAGGTAACAGAATATAAAAAAAATTATTCTTGATAAGGGTAGCTGGAACACTCAACAACAAAAATTGTGTATATACCACAAGGAACATACAGAAGATAAGTTGGTTTATTATTTTTTAGGGTTACACAAAATCCATAGATATTTGGTCGGTGGGATGTATTTTAGCAGAAATGTTAGCAAATAGGCCAATATTCCCCGGAAAACATTATCTAGATCAATTAAACCACATTCTTGGAGTGCTTGGATCTCCATCACAAGATGATCTAGACTGTATAATTAACGAAAAGGTAAATAATCTAAATTTATTTTACATTTACGTGTTTTTAATATCCACTGAGCTACACTGTTCTTATCCAGTATTATAGAATAGAAAGTTATGAGCTGTATGTACGCATGCGCAGTTCGACTTCGTCAGATACACTCTGATTGGTGGAAGGCTTTCTGCAATTAGCCCCTTGTTAAAAATAGTTGTTTGTTTACAACTTTCGGCAATTGTGGTAGGCGTGGTCCAAACACAGATTTCGCGGTTTTCCTCGATGCTTACGAGGTTAAAACAGAATCTTCGAACATAATGGTCATCCAGCTAAGGTCTCCTGTTTCCTTCACCGGTATAAGATCGATAATTTCAGACCAAGAGGGTCAATTCCCATAGTAATTAATCTCGTTCTTTTTCTACAAATCCATGATGATTGTATAGTGGCTCAAGCCTAAATCAAAATTATGTTTCATGGTGAATAAGTGCTTGAATACTTCGAAGAAAAAAGTGAGATTGTTCCTAATAATCAGATTCATACTGAAAAGCTTGTCCATTTCATTAGTATGTATGTTCTTTCGATGTTTGTTGATGATATTAAAAATTTACTGAATTGTTGACGATTTTCATTGTGTTATTTTAATGCCGAAACCGGCTTATGTAGAAAAACAGTCCATTGCGTCGATGGCAGAAAAACCTAAAACCAGCGTGGTAAAAACGGCGGCAACAGACTCTTTAAACAATGACCGAAACTACCACAAGACAATGAACGATGACTTGTTTAAAAAGTGAGTGGTTAATCAACTACATCCTGCTTTGTCCAACCTTTGTAGTGGTTATGGTATGGACAACGTATCATTCAGAGCGTTTAGAAAAGCCACCAACGTTTTCTTGCAAAAAAAAACTAATATTGCTTTGTAAAAATAGCCGATTAATCACAACATAATATTTGACAATTAAAAAACAACTATACTACTTAATCAAATCTTTTGTATAAGAAATTTTAAAATAGACATTAACATATTCTTAGACTATCCCCATATCATTTTTAACATAATCATAATCGTATTGGCATGGAGCTCATTCAAAATGTACAAGGAGACACATTTTTGTAGACACACCAAAGCTTTGATATCAACTGACTGGATACAAAACTTGGGAAAATATTTTTTAAGACAGGCCTACCGCCAGACATTTGTGGTTAAAAACTACTGATGAAGTGATTTACTAAACTGTCAAACAGTTCGAGTTTGGGTGTCAGTTACTTTATGTTTATTAATTAATTAATTCAATTGGGTTTTGCTCAACATCCCAGGCATTGGAACTGAATCTTTGTACCATGTCCCATGTTATCTACTTCCATTTAAAAAGCTTCGTGTCTTCTATAATAGACCACTAGTGTTACTGGAGGGTAGTAGTTGTAATGGTTGTATTCTTTCCTTTCAAAAGTGCTTCTGTCTGAGTCCTTGTAAGTTCTTGCAGAAGCAGAGTATGTGAGTAGGTATTTCACCATAAAGTTTACATTTCCTGGTCAAAAGGTCGGTAACTGTCTTCAAATGTCTTACCTAGTTTCAATCGCCTTTTTGAGAGTTCCTTGTCTACCTTGTTCAGTAAACTTTTTGTATTTGAGTTGGTGTTCCCAAACTCTTATCAAATCTTGTGATTCCACTAAACGGTTCCGGGTCTATTAAGTCTCCTTTAGAATCTTCTTTATAACAGATTATAACCCATATCATTGTAATGGGAAAGTGAAACGGATTTCAGCTTTACAATAAAATATAGGTTGTTCCATTTTAAAAATCCCTAACTTTGATTTGCTCTGTTATGGAACACCTTGTAACATTCTCTCTAATTTTGAAGCTTCAGACACTAACGATCATTATATTCAACTTTTTTTGTATTTTACATAATAGACCTGCCGATCATTATCACAATAATCAGTCACCCTGTATATTATGAGACCGTAAAAAATTTAACACTTAATTGAAACCAAATAATATCTATGGGATAAAGTTGAATTAGAATATAAAAGTTGATTTCAAGCAATTATTTTTTTAATTGGTTTTATTCTTTGAATATGTAACTCTTGATTTAATATTTAATTAACAATTTTTGTTTTAGGCTAGGAGTTATTTGCAGTCACTTCCGTTCAAACCGAAAGTCCCTTGGGTGCGGTTATATCCAAACGCCGATCCAAAAGCTTTAGATCTCTTAGATAAAATGTTGACGTTTAATCCGCATAAGAGAATAGGCGTCGAAGAAGCGTTAGCGCATCCATATTTAGAACAGTATTACGATCCGGCGGATGAGGTAAGAATACAAATAAAAATTTAATTATCTCACAGGAAACCACGATAAACTTGAATTGTTCTATTAAGGATTACTACATACATAAATTTGGAATACATAATCATTATATTTATAACGGTTTTTGGGTTTTTTTACCAACTTGTAATCGAATAAGTGAATACATGATATTCTTCACGTCGAGCGTAAATTATTAATAGTCAACATTTCGTTCCAATCATTAATTTACTTATATACCAGGGTTGTCTCTTAAGTTAAAACGTCGTAAGCTAATCCAACACATATCGTGAAATTGGAGTATCATTGGACATTACAAACACTTAATGCAATAGCAACGTTTGTTAACTGCTCTCAATAAAGCACTACTACAAATCTATTTAAAAAAAATACAACTTAAAAAAAGTGTCTTACTGCAATAAAAAGTAGAAAATCTTGAAAATGTCGAGTTCAACAAGGAGTTCCTTTTATATAGGAAATTTAATGAAGAATTGCAGACAAAAGTCTTTAACTCTAAATACAGAGTGCTTCAAAAATATGGTACAATAAAAGTTGACGTTACTCTCGTACCACGCCACTGGCTTATTAGAATTTGACCTAATAATAATATCTTTATTGCTTCTAATTGATACAAATCAATATAGCAGGAATTCTGGTACAATGTCAGTAAATAAGTACTTACATAATACATGCAGCAATGTTACAATAAAAATAAACAACGAAAAGAAAAAAAAATACAACACACCTAGCTATTCGTTTATAATAAATGAACGAATTTTGAGTTCACCAATGAAATAATATGAAATTTGTTCAATATCCACCAAAGAAGCGGTATTCGATAAGGCAATTAAATCATAAAAATTCTGCAAATTTTTTATAGTTTGCAGTCTAAAATACAATCATATATCCTACATTGAAGCACAATATGTTCAAGTGTCTCATTTTGACAAGAGCTGCACATAGTACAGATTTCTTGTTGAATAATTGTATAAATACTTCCCTGGTAGGTTAACCTATCACAGGGCTTCGAACATAAGCGAATCTGACAAAATACTCGAACTAATTTGATCGGCAGTTTGTTAGATAAAAAGGTAGAACGTGTCGCGGGACACACGGTAGGAACTTTAGTTCCTTTCAAGCAAAAAGTAGGTATGTAATACATTTGACGTTATAGATAAACAATTCGCAAAGCCTCGGTGGCCGAGTAGTCAGCAAACCAGACTCTCACGCTGTAGATCCGGGTTCGATTCCCCGTGGGGAAATTTTTTTTTACTGTAATTTAATTTTTAAATAATTATTCTGCTTGATATTAATAACGACAACAGGTAGAAGTTTGAAATATTTATCAGAATATTCATTATTATAGATAATGGTACGGTACCCTTCATGAGGGAGGGATTTAAAAAGGGAAACCGTAGCATTGTACAAATTGTACATTTAAGAAGTGTACGTTTATCACAAAAAATTAGTGAAGACATAAAATTGAATTGGTACGATTATGAATAAAATTGTTGAACATTTTTAATTTCAAGTTATATTTATTTTACAGTATATTCAAATGTTTATTTTCTAGATTTTTTCTTGAATGGATCGTAGAAAAAATATAATGTTCAACTCGTGTGGATTGTCCATATCTACACTAGTTGCACAAACTACTATTCTGCACAGTTTACAAAATGGAAATGTAGGTAGGCCATCAGTTAACTAAACGGATATGATTTCATATACATCCTAGAACGTATATGAAATCCACCAATCAGCATTCGAGTTTAGTATCCGTCATTCATCTTTTTTCAATTTAAAAGAAACTTCAAAATAACTTGTCAAAAAAATTTTCTCATAGAAGCGCACTGGATCAAGAATATTCATTTACAAAGATAAACTTGAAAGAAATAATCCGTACAAATTACCTACCAACAAATACTTGAAACAGAATAAAATGGGTATTTAAGGGGACCTCAGATTTCATAAAATTATGTTATAGGTACATCTGACGCTATAGATAAACAATTTTTATATTTCTCAGTGGTCGAGTAGTAAGCAATCCATACTCTCATGCCGTAGACCCGGGTTCGATTCCCGTGAAAATGTTTTTTTTTTAATTGTTACTTTTATTTTTAAAAATAATTATTCTGCTTGATAATAATAACAACAACAACAGGTAGACCTTTGAAATATTTAGCAGAATATTCATTATTATATATATATTACGGTACCCTTCATGAAAGAGTCCGACTGGTAACATCTACTTATAACAGCATCGTATATTTAAAAAATGAAACCGTAGCATTATACAAATTGGACATTCAAGAACTGTAAGTTTACCACAAAATTAGTGGAAACATAAAATTGAATTGTAAAATGTTTAATTTGAAGTTATATTACAGTTTATAGAAATTTTTATTTTCTAGATTTTTTCTTAAGTGGTTCGTAGAAAAAATATGCTGCTCGACTCGTGTGGATTGTCCATATCGCACTTGAACGATTAAGCACTCCGCCTACGGCGTCGTGCTCAAACTTCGTCCTCGTGCGATATGGCTATCGTATCCACACTAGTTGCACAAACTACAATTTCTTTCAAAATATGCCCTTTTACATTTAAAAACAACCTGCCAAATGTCAAATCAATTTATCCATCTATTTTAAAGTTATCGAATTAAAACATTCAAGTTTTCAAAATTTCAACACCCTGTATAACGAAAAGTAAATGTGCTAGGCCAGACCCCTTAATCGCCCAAAAATATGATGGAAATAATAGTTAAAATTTATCCGAACAAATTCAAGTAGATCACCAGCACTGCGAATACCAGCTTTGCATAGAATTTCAATATAGCATCGGTGGTTCAGTGGTAGAATGCTCGCATTGCACGCGGGCGGCCCGGGTTCGAATCCGGGTAGGAGCATATTATTATTATGAATCGCTGCTTCGTAAACGAGAGAGACTAAGGAGGCACAAGCACGCAAGCAAGGCACATAACGAAGCTCGACTCGTGTGGATTGTCTGTATCGCACTTGAACGATTGAGCACTCCGCCTACGGCGTCGTGCTCAAACTTCGTCCTCGTGCGACATGGCCATCATATCCACACTAGTTGCACAAACTACAATTTCTTTCAAAATATGCCCT
>CAJUYH010008562.1:15320-29999 GCA_910591685.1 Galerucella tenella
CGGTTAATATTTGAAGAGACTTTGCTCTATAAACAACAGCAATCGGATCCGAACAATAGGTCATAGTTATTTGAGATACATGTTTAAAAAAAATTATTTTCCGTTTAAAAAAATTTCGTTAACGTAAGTGCGAGCTTTTGGTGGAAAATGGCCAAAAAAAAAGTTGAGGAAATATTGGTCGGTAAGAGCCAGGATTGAAAATAATAATAATACTTGAACCGTTTACATGAAAACGGTTGGTTCAGTCAGTTTTTTTTTGTTTCCCGCCTTTATAAAGTTGATTTAAGCTGCAATAATTACAAAGTGTAAATTTTAATAAAAACTATTATACGCATGCGCATATCTGCAACTGTCATCGTCTCTCAAATAATTTTAGACCAATCTCGTACTTCCTCTATGAAAGTTGTGAGTTTTTGAATACAGGGAGCTCTATTTATGATCGGTAATTATTGCATAACTCCAACTTTATTCACATTTTTTAATCTTCATTTTTTTTTCTAGTTTGTATATAGATTCCTTTTAACGGGCTTTTCTGTTAAACAGAATCGTCGTTAGTCCCACATGATAAATAGTTTTTATTTTTAGAACAAATTAAACGATAATAATTCCTATTTTTTATTTTACGTTAATAAATGTTCGATCAGAATAAAAAGTCAAAGTATCTACTAAGAATTGAAACGTTACGGTGATTGAGATAGGTTGAAATTTTGTAAATAGCCTTATTCAGAAATTCCACACTTGAATTATCATTTTAGAGATAATTTACTGACTGCGCCATGTGTTATTTGTAGTTTTATTTAATAAAAATATATATTACATTGACATTGTTCTACAAAGTCTGACAAAAGACACAAACTCCAACTGATCGGTGGAACCAGCAAAATATGACCGACATGTCAAAATCAGGTGTGCTGGATGACGTTAAGTCATATGACAGTTGCCCTGAGATAAATGAGCGTTTCCTGCACAACACGCGGCTCTTAATACTTATTTTATTTTGATTTTTGTGCTGTTTTCGGTGTTGTTTTAATTTCTTAGGTATTTTAAACGCTTTATAATATGATTATTTATAATAAAAAGGATCATTAAATCTATACCAAACCACATCAGATTGAACTGTCATACTTTTTGATAACCTACAACTCGACCAGTTGCCGGAGGCGTCCTATTTCATTCTATATGTGCACGCTTCAGGGACGGATTTATTCTGATGGCGAATTTTTTATTATATCGGAAATGTGGGTATCGCGTTTGTTGTTACTGTTATCATGCAATTGATACTGTCACCGAGAGGTATTAGAGTGACGTTTTCCTTAATTCACTGGATTCAATTGCCAAGTTTGAAATTTACTGAGAAATGTAAATAATCCGGCTCGAAGGACCAAGTAAAAATTACTAAAAATGGCATTTCAGACTGCACCTTATGTGGTCCTGCTATCAGAACATCATCGCGATCTAACGGTACGTTCACAGTATTGGCCGGAAGTTCAGAATCTGAATCGGAGTGCACTGTGGACCCTACATTTATCTTTCCTCTCATAATTTCGCTAGATCAGGTATTTTTATTTTGAAGTGTTTGTATAACATTGGAGTGTTATCAGAATTTGAAGTGACTTATCTATGATAACGTTAAGCTTTCATTTTAAAATTCAGACCGCAGGTCGATATCCGACCGTAATATCGTCATACTATATAGGCCGACGTTTTTGTTGAAATTAAATTACTGATAAAAAATATTGCTGCGCCGTTCAATAAGAAAAACTGCCATCTTTTTTTTAATATATTGATCTAGCTAGAACTTTCTAGTATAATTGCTTTTATCTGTTTCATCTACAGGTCTTGTTAAAGTCTTGATCATCACATCAGCTCTTACGTTCATAAAGTTCATCATAGGGACTATCTTATTAAGTATTTCAAAACTTTCAGAGTAATCGACAGTCGTACTAAACAAAGAGGGCATGTTCACCAACTAACAAGTTGACACTAATAACAGACGGTCTGAGTGTAAACCATGGAGGTAAAAGAGAAAGGAGAGAACATAACAGTGTTAAGAATCATCGACCAAAGTGGCTTCTCAATAGGTGCTTTCGATTATTCACATTTGGCTGCTAGTAGCAGCTCGTAGTGACTGAATTCCGTTCGTTTATTACCGGGCGTGACGCCTAGTCTTACCTTCCCCTTGCCCCTCATGAGCTTCAAGCCACGGACATTAAATATTTGACGTTTGTCCGGTTTGACGTTTATTTAAAGGTTAAGATTGTGTCGATTACGATTTAAACCTTACTAAAAATATCTAAATATGCAAAATTATTGGCATTGGCACATGACAAGTGGTTTTGAGGATCCTAAAAAATCGTGTTCGTTTTGCTCAAAAGTCGTGACGACTGAGGCGTCACGCACAAGTGCTTGAAGCCCAAATAAACGAAAGCAACAAATATGGCCGACTTCCGTTGACGCGTAAACAAACCAGAGGCGCACATTAAATTATTCAATTGGAAAAAAAACTCTCATATGCATCTTTTTGAGGTGGTATATATTGGATAAAAGCAGTCTCCTAACACAACTCAATATCAACTTAAATTCATACTAATACTCATAAATAACCTTTCTAATATTGAAAATCACTATTTTTTTAACGTGGCTTCTCAATTTGACACATTTCATTATATTAAGGTTATCTATGTTGACACAAGAATTGATGACTAATGTCACTAATGTGGCTTCTCAATATGGCGACTTCCGTCGAAAGTTGGTTAAATCATTACCACGCTTACCTTCCCTCCTTTTTCTTTTACCTCGTTGGTGTAAACAGTTATTTGATTAGATTTGTAATTTGGTTACTTTAATTATCCTCTTTATTGCAAATAGTCAAATATAAGTGCTTAGATTTTATTTAGTAGTTGGTTGCTGCGGTAAAGCGCTGCTAGTATTTTAATGACTTCTCAAAATTGGCGAAAAGTAACTCGAAATCGTTACTATAACGCGTTATAATTTTTTAGTCAATGTATATAATATAAATCTTTATTTAACAAAAAATTATAAAGTACATTATACGCAGGTTATTAACAAAAACTATTTACATTATTCACAGTGCACTGGGGACCTGTGATAATCAATAGTTCGCAACAATGCCGCTTCGCTGGTGTTCAGGCTCCATTAAAGTCCTCCATAGTTGCAAACTCCCTCAACAACTGTTCCTTGCTGCTGCATTACCCGTTTGTTACGATAGTTTATGACATAAAATCAGACCGTTCGAACTAGACCGCTTACATTCCCACAGAGATTTTGTTGTATTGTCTCTGAAAAACTTACGAAAACAGAGTCACATGTTAAAGGCTTGTTGAAGCAACATCCCATATTTACATTGAAAATATGTCGACTCGTTTTAGAGTAAGACTGAAATCCCACTTCTACAATTTCTATTTTGCTGAACTTTTTTACCTCATAAACTATTAAATGTACACTTTTTTGTTAAACGCTGTATATTTATAATCATTTTGCATCTATACAAAATAACCAAATTACAAATCTAAAATCTATCCAAATAATTGTTTATCCTCAAGGTGACTGTCAATAGGGTCAACTTGCCAGTTGGTGGACATGCCTTATTGGACATCATCTTGAATACATTTTTGGTTAGGTTAGAGTGAATTCGAATATTATTGAATACATTTTTTATCGGCTACACCTTAATGTATCTCTTTAACTGGTAAATACATAAACAAACATGAAACCATTTAAATGTATACTCATTTTTTACTTCATTATAAGTTCTTTATTCAAAAGAAATGGTCATCCTGTATGCACTTGAAAATCAACTCTTCTTCGGCAGTTTGGTAAAAGTAAATTCCATTTGCTTGAAAATTTCAACCAATCTCTTCACTATCTCTTAATTTGGTTTATAATGTACAAATATGTATTACATGAATAAAACTAAATCCAAATTTACACGTGTCAAGTAGCAAAACAAGTTAGTAAATTAAGTAGCTAAATTGTGTATGGTGTTAGCTACTTGTTCTAGGGCGGATTTATCAATACCCAATTAAAATCTGTCAGTACGCAGCCCTCAGCTATCTCTAGCCGCCAGCCAAAGTCGTCCAAACTACCATATGTATGTAAGTCCCTATATTTTTCGACGTTGTTAAACATATTTTAGGTTTAACTAAAAATTAGTTCGGTGAATAAAGGTTATTTTAGATTAGACAATTTCTTGTGCAATATTTAGTCCAAGTTTTGGAACAATATTTGGGATAGATTTCTTGTGTGAAATATTGGCCAACTGTTTTAAGCAATTTTAGACTATTCCAATTTATTGAACAATATTTAGTTCAAGATTCTGCGCAGTAATCTGATTTGATGATAAAATAAATATAAACTTTTCAAATTCAAAAATGTCGTTAGTTATGGAACCGGAAAATTTGAAATATTCATTAATTTTCACAGCTGCTCATGTCACTATGCGAATATTAACTTCAAAACAAAGAATGAGATTTGGAAAAATAAGTGGTTAATGAAACGGTCTAATGATGCCTAACTTTGCCACTACAGATTCTACGGCTAAGCTTCTTAAGTATTTGTTATGGTAGTCTTTGTGTTTTACATTGTACAAATAAGCATGTTTTGAGATTTCCTCAATTAACATTTCAATCTCTAGTTTATCCCAAGACATATTTTCAACCACTTTAATACATAACCACAAATTATCAAGATTAATGATATTCATACATTTCCATCGTGAAATACAATAAATCAAATTGTTGAGAAAATAGAACCTGTTCCATTTTTTTTCACAATTTGACAGGGTAGACAATTTTAGACTCAACAATTTGAATTGTTCCAAAACGAACTAAATATTGCACAAGAAATTGTCTAATCTAAAATGACCTTAAGGCCATAAATCCTAACTAGATTTTTTTCTACTTGTCATGTGTAAATTCGGCTTAATATCAAATTTGCCTTGAGACTAATTTCCACAAAAATCAACTTCAAAATGCGTGGCATGCGAATTTTGAAAAGTATTTAAAATTGTAGCTGGAAATTATTATTGTTCTTTCCTATGTTTTCATAAATATGTCACGTCGCACATACGTACAAATATATCAAAAATAAAAAAAATCATTATATTAGAGTAGAAATTTAACATTTTTGAATGTAATGATGTTATCTGTGATTTATCTTCACTTAAATCATTTTTCAAATGATGTTCTTATTGTACCTTTTACAATAAAATTAAGACATTTTTATCTAAATGTATCACCTTTGAACGCTCTGTGTGTTACATTGTATTTCATAATTTTTTGTAATTTAAAAATAAATCACTTTCTCTACATTTTCTCACTAGATAAGCTATTGGAAAATTTCAAACGCCAACTTACCGTCTTTTAGAAGCAGAAAAAACACAATACAGATGCGATACAAAGTAGATACCTGTTGGGTTTGGCACACACTTTCCGGTTTACCCGAAATATTTCCTTACCATGGGAAAAAGCTAGGTATGGCGCTTTTGATTTTTTAATAGTGAAATTAGAATTTTAAATTTCTTTTTTAACTGTGATTGTAGTACATTTGGTAAAATAAACAATATTTTTTATAAATAACCGAAAATGTCAATGCAAAACACTTTTTAAATTTAGTAAACTTGGAGACTTAGTCGAGATGTGGTTGATGGTTGTTATGTAAAATATGGCCTAATTTTTTTTCTATTAATGTTGTTGAAATTACTGTTACTGTATGTTACCTACATTCTTATTAATGTCAAAATATCTTAATATATGTAAAATAAATTATTATTCATGGCATTTCATTATTTTCTTCCACTTCCGAAGGTGTAACTTGAAATTTATGTGGATACGAGTACTTTTGGTTCGATGTAGGTGAGAATAAAATGCAAACGGGACGAATGTTTATAGCAAAACGATGAAAGTATTGAATTTTTGTCATTTCGCTACATTAAAAAATCATTTCGAAGTATACGGGATGTCCCTATATAGTGAGGCATATCAGTTATATATTTTCTTCTGGAACTCCCGATATCTAAGTACAGAGAATTCCGAGTGTTAGAAAAAAGCTGGATTTTTAATTATAAATATATATCATGTCATACGCCACAAAAACTGCCAAATTATTTGTTTTCTTATTGTTTTAATATGTCTAGGAAGTAGGGGTAATGAATTATTCAACAGCAAATCTATATCAAATATATGTGGAGTCTGACACGATTAGCCGATATCAAATCACCTGGTACTAACTTCAGTTTTCATTGGCAGAGCTGTGAACCATGAATAAAAGATATAACATTATGTGAAACGGAGTCTACTAATTCAACCAATGATCATAAATTCACTTCTACGGCATTCGTTAAATATAATCCATGATTAACTATCAAACATCTATTTTCATGTTATGTAATGTAGGGCTTATATTAAATGTATACAATGTATTTTAATCATACATACCATGATCCTTTAGAACACCCTACACTATTCAGAATGGGTAAATTTTTTCAACATTATTATTGATTGGAATTCATGGTGGTCCATTTGAAAAAACCTCACATTGCATATTAAATGAATTGTCATGTCATGAATTGTAAATTTTTAACACCCTGTAAAGAGATGTTTATTACTCAATCATGGTATACATTTAACAAATGCCCAACTATCAACACAGAATTGAACACAAATCAGAGCACAGTACTGGTGTAGGATATCCTTGTATCAGGGACGTATATAAGGGGGGGTTCAAACCCTCCCCATAGAAAATACAATAAAGGTACAATAATTTTTTATTAGCATACTGCCGCAATATGAGTATTCATCGGGATGTGGCAATAGAAATAGATTCCTCAACAATTGTGAATAATTTAGCTGAAGAGGTTAAATTTACTTTTGTGAGATTGATTTTCTGTTTTAATAAAAGCTTCAATTTTCAATCATCTATCACTTTTTAAAATAGGTGCTCCCAAATTAATATACAGAACATCTCGGCTGGTATGAGAATGCGGCGAAGAACTTAGAAGACTGGCGACTCGGAACAGTGTAACACTGGAGTGGGTCCCAGGTCACAAAGGAATCGTTGGCAATGAAAAAGCTGACGATCTTGCAAGAGCAGGATCGCCAACTCTGATGAACGGACCCGAACCATCTGTGGGCATCCCCAGATGCTCCACTAGGTTATGGTTAAAAGGGTGGGTAAAAAAACAATCCATAAAACTCTGGAAGAATACGCCCAGGCGAACACATGGGAAGAAATTTATAAAGGAACCATCAGAAAAAGTAGCAAAAGAACTGCTCTCAATGATCAGGAACAAACTACGCACCATAACGGGGCTTCTTACGAGAGACTTTCCCACAAAGGAGCACCTGAACAAAATAGGGCTGTATAACGGAGACCTCACATGCAAGAGATGCAAAAAGGACACTGAAACAGCTCTGCACATATTATGAAACTGTGAGACGCTGGACCACAGGAGGCAAAAACTAAATGGAAGACCCCAAATGACTCCAGAAAACTGTAGTCAGAATGTTAGGAGAATCCACAATAAGCCTAATAGGCTGAGGTGGTGCCGGCGAAGGGACGGTTCCTCAAAAAAATATATATACATGGTTATAACCATTTCAGCAGAAGGGGGCAAAACGAAAAACGATGTTTAAAAATACTTTTAGATGTAGCCAAGTCAAACAAATAATTAAAAAAAAACTTAACATTATTTCTTGAACTTGAAAAATTGCTTTAGGTCGTGGCACTCGATTTTTTGTCTTAGGCGGCGCCTTCAATAAAGCTTTCCCCTTCTAAACCTATCAGATTAAAAAAACCAAAACCCTCCTCACGTAAAAGCTATAGCTACGTGACTGATCAATAATATAAATAGTTACTTCTTCTTAGTTTCTGAGGAGAGTCTCAGAAACTAGTAGCTCCTTTAGTCCTATTTACCGGGGGAATTTTAGAATACCTGCAGGTAAATGTTCCTCTTCTATCCAGTAATCTCCCAGGTGCTGTGCCCTAGGATTATGAATTGCAGCCTTTATCATTATACTGACTAATAATGATGTGTCATTAAAACTTTCACCGTTTCACCTCACTTCGAGATTATCCCTGCACACTATCTTTAAAGTAAACAAATAATGTATGAAAAAAAAACTGTATTTTGTTTATAAACCAAAATTTATAATAAATGCTAAACCCTAGCTCCAAATTGCAGGGTATTCATCTGTTGATGTATCTGTTGACTGTATTGGAACATGGTATAAATATTTTCAAAAAACATACGAATATCAACAGGGAATGTTTAATTATCAATTGTTTGAACTGTTGGAAAAAAAAACATAAATAAAAGTTGAACTCACATTCACACCAGGTATTAACAATAAATATTTCTATAATTTAAATAGAAAAAATTAAATAGGTAGCATGTCACTACCTAAAAATCACATTACTATTTAATCACAATTTACACAGACAGAATAATAATGGTATGAAGGCTCCAATTGCAATAAAAATGGGTAACATAAGTGAAGAGTCATCTGCTGTGTATGGATCAGGTTGTTTGGGCCCACTAGGTCTTCTAGATTTTGGAATAGTTTCACTCTCTTCTTTTGATTCTTCTACTGGAGGACTTGGTTCAACTGGAATTGGAGGTAGTTTGTTTATTTCTTCCAATTTACCTTTTATAACATACATGGCATTTATTTTTGGGTTATCTTTATAGCCTTTAATAAATTCTACACGGATACGACCCCCTCTTATTTCTGATTCTTCTCCATTAACATAGAGACGAGCTAAAATGAATACACAAATATTTCAATACATAAATTGATAAAGATTAGCTGAAAGTTAAAATCTACTCAATTTAAAATGGTATTTACCTTTTGTTATTTTAAAGGGTACATATTCATCATGGGCCACGCCTCTGCCAACTTTTTCAAAAATATCCAAATCCGCTACAATTGTATGGTCACCATTTAACACTACATCGAAAACTTTTTGATCGGGCGCATTGAAGTATACTTCACAAAATTTCAACACCAATACATATTCTCCATCGGAATTAACTGGAATATCGTATCCGAATGTATTTGTGTGATACCTCTCAGTCTGATATAATATATAATCGTTAGGTGGAACTCTCCCAATTAAAAGTCGTTTGCCATAATCTGAAGCAATACCAATACGTCCATGCAAAGGATCTCGTTCGTACCTAATGCCGTATGTATCTGTATGTGCTTCGCCACCACAATTTACAGCATAAATTAGCTGACCATTGATACATTCAATTTCTACAATAATATTAACTAAACTTAACAATATACATATTAATCTATAACTAAAATGTTTGTTCATTTTTAAATTATAACAAATATACTTGAAGTAAATCTGTATCACCGGTTCATTTAATTACGATTCCATATTATACAAACAACTATGGAGGTTATGTTCATTCATAGATTACACATATACATATACATTAGTAGCGATTTCGGTCCGCTTTGGTTGGTAGTATTAGGGTATTAGTATAAGTCATACGTCACCGGTATGACAAATGACATGTACCACTAGACAACTAGACATAATAATTTGAACTATTTGAAGAATTTAAGATGATTACATTACAAGAGCAGCACTTAGTGGAAAATTATCTGCTTCGCCTTTTAACATTTTATGAAAAATGGAAATTTGGCTTGAGCTGAATCTTGTCAATCTTGTAAACAAAGTTCTGAAATGACGTACGCCGTACGCCAATTTTTTTATTGACAGCCGTCAAGGTCTACCCTTCAAAACATGAGATTTTTGCATGTTTTTTATCATTGCGAACATCTCTATTGTTTTATTAAAATTATGAATACACCCCCGAAACGTATATCTTGCAATTTAAAATGATTTCCTAGCTGAATGCTCAATATATCGGTGGCCAATAATTATTCTGTCACTGTGTCTGTGTCACTGAACTGACTGGAACTGACGTGAACAACTAACACTGAACTCCTCTATTCGCGGATTTGAATGTTCGAATCTTTCCCAGCACTTTTGTTTTACATTTTATCCACTTTTCGTTAAAATTGTTACTTGAAAAAATGTCTGCTACTAATTGGTTGTTTAATAAATGTAGAATATGCTTTAAAAAAACTGAAGAACAGCATTCTTTTTTTGACACATGCTTAGAAGACAATATGAGCTTGGCCCAAATATTTGTAAATATTTCCTCATTTCAGGTATGTTACGAACTATTAAAAATAAGTTAATTATTGAAAGTAAAGTTTGTTTTATGTTAATGTGATATTTTTTCATATTATGTAAATGTGGTGACCTCAATCACTAGATTTTTTTTCTCTTTAAATATTTTTTTGTTATTTCCATATTAGTACTACTACACTCTATAAATAAATTCATTTCAGGTCAAAGAATATGAGTGTTTTCCCAGAATAATCTGTACATTGTGCAAAACAAATATAGTGAATTTCAAGAATATGCTGTTAGATTTCCAAAAAACCGAAAATTTGTTAAAGAATCATCCATGCAAAGAAAATATGAAGGCTGAAACTGAAGTTGAAGAACTAACATCACATGAATTCTACACCTTGCACAGTAATATAGATGTAGAAGCTAAAGTTGATTATTATAATGACAATGACCTTACGGAAGAAACAGACATTTGTGGAAATGAAGATTTTGTTGAATATTCAAATAACCCTACCTTGGAGGAAACTACTAATCTTGAAAATAAACTCCCAGCAGCAGACAACAATGGAACTCATGAATACAATTCCATGGATTCATTTAAATACACTTGTCAATGTGGTGATTGTTTTTTACATAAAATGGGTTTTCGTCAGCATATGCAGTATAAACATAATATTTTATTGGAAGATGGCGATTTTGAACAGTATTCTGAAAAAATTAAAATTAAAATTCCTATAGGATTTCCAAATAATGTAGAATTTGTATCTTCTAAAGTAACCATAAGGAACAAGAACATGAGGTGTCGAATTTGTGATGAGTCATTTTTAACCGAGGGGGAAACCGCTGGGGAATTTTGGTGTAGGTCGCTTGGGAAGTTTGGGGAAGTTTGTCTCATAATTGGTGAAGTTTGGACTTTTTTTGGGGTATTTCGGTGAAGTTCGGAATTTCAACAGGGAAGTGGGGTGAAGTGCAGACTGATATCAGGGAAGTGCGGTGAAGTGCAAACAGATATCGGTGAATTTCGGTGAAGTTTATTACAACACTGTTGGGAAGTGCAGATCATTTTCAGCAAGAAACTATTCTCAACCTTCGTTAGACGCATGCTCGGACGCATGTGACCTACCTATCTACGCATTTAACAACATATAAATAAGGAAGGGGTGGAAAACATTCCTAAGAACGATGCGCAAACGCCGCCGCAGACAGCCTTTATATCTTCTAAGTATTTGAGATTTGAGTGTCACGCGCGAGGTCACGCGTGTTTGGTTAACTACTTTTATTGCTGACAAACATATTGAAATTGTGATCTGAATAACGGTCATTTTTGGTTCCATTTACTCGTGCAGTTAATTGTACTATCTAGCAGACATTTAGTTGAAGGTAAGAAAGTAGAAAATTCTTCTTTTAATATGATATAAAATAATATCGAAAAAATATCGCTTTATATCGCTGGTAAAAAATTATAAATATTACTTAATTTCTTGTGCATCCCTGAAAGAAATACACAGTTCTCTACATAACTATATCGCAATAAAAAAAAGGAACGCGAAGATGAGTCTGATGATGAAAGTAATCTTAGTATTTCATATGACGACTCGACTGACACAGAATATTCTGATTTGGAAGGTGCTGAAGAGGTCAGGAAGAAGAAGAAAAAAATAGAAATTTTACTTGAAAAGTACTATGCTGTACTGTATGATGAAGGGTGGTTTATTGGCAGAATTATAGAAGAAGTTGGAGAAGAATCATACAAAATGAAGTTTCTAAAGAAGGAAGTGAATTTTTTTGTTTGGCCAAAGTAGATGACTACGCTACGGTATCCAAACATTTTATAATTTATGGACCAATAAATCTGATAGGAGCCGATCCTTTCGTTGCTGCCTTTGATTTATATAGAATAAATAAAGAATACAAAATAAGAAAGCAATATCCTTAAAGATTGTAATGATTTGCGTTATACTTGTAGAGAATATTTTTTCTTCACATTTTTATATTCTGTAAGATGTTTTTTTATTAGTGACATATTTTTTGATGTATAAAAAGAATTTATTTTTATTTCAATAATTATACCTTAGATTTGTGTTACATTAACAATATGTTTTTCCTATTTTTATTGTTATGTTTTTGTCTTATATAAATGTTTTTTATCTCATGGTAATATATTTTATTATTAAAAGTAATATTCTTGTTTTAAAATCCATTTGACAACTTGTCATAGACGAGAAATGAACGAATATAAGTAATATTTGAAACACACTGAAAAATAATTTGAAAAGTTTATTTATACGAAGGAAAGTGCAGGAAAATAAAATACCTAGAAAGGTGGGAAGTTCGAGTATTTTTTATAAAATCACGTGAAGTTTGGTGTATTTTGAAGGGAAGTCCAACTTTTTTTAGGAAGTTCAGATTTTGTTCTGCTTATAAGGGGAAGTGCGAGGTATTTCATGGGGAAGTGTAAAAAAATATGGGGAAGTGTAAAAAAATATTGGGAAGTTGGGAAGTTTTGGTCAAAAAGGGAATTTTAGTGCGAGTATTTTTGCCAGCGGTTTCCCCCTCGTTTTTAACTAAAGAGGAAGTGAAATTGCATGAAAAAATTCATAAAACATTTATTTGTGATCATTGTGGAGCAGCTTTCTTAAAGAAAAACTATCTTGTTGATCATCTACGGATACATTCTGAAACTAGACATTATGAGTGTAAAATTTGTCAAAAAACATTCAAGCATAGATACACTTACAGCGTCCATAAAAGGTCACATGAATTTACAAGGAACTTTGTTTGTGAAACATGTGGAGCTTGTTTTAAAACTAGAGGTACTATGAGAACCCACATTCAAATCAAACATAGCAACATACGAAACTATCCTTGTTCAAGCTGTAATCTAACATTCAATTTAAAATCTACTTTGAATAAACACTTCATGCGAAAGCACACTCCTGATAGGAGAAAAAGTTTTGTTTGCAGTAAATGTGGAGCAGCTTATTTAAACAAAAATACTCTTACTCGTCATATAACTGAAAAACATTTAGGCATGGTGAAATATTTCCCATGTACCATATGTGAAACCAAAATGTATGTCATGAAAAAAGGCTTAAAGGCACACATGTTGAAGAAACATGGGATAGTGTGTGAGTAGAAAGAATTGAAGATTGAATTAATAATTGTTGGTACCCAGGACACATCTCACTTTAAAATTCGAGGTAAGTTCCCAGATATTTGTAAAGTTTTAAACTGTTGCATATATGCTTTATCAGTTCAAAATATGTAAATTGTCGAGGGGGTAACAACTGGGACAAATTTTGTACATGTATTGCGCATTACATGCCTTTTCATAGTAATACCAGTAATTCCAATGTAATGCCAGAATTACTTCGTAATGTAATTCATTGTAATTCCAGGAATGCCATTACAATGTTACCTGGATTGTAACAGCTTTACGAACGAACATTAATTAATTTTGCTTAAAACAAAAGTTGTACAAAAAAGTAATTCAATTCAATACACGCATATCCGAGCTGTTATCGAAATAAATACGGCGGTAATAATCTTCAGATGATAATTTAATTGAAAACAAAGGGAAACATACAATAGAGTTCATAATTTGAACCTGGGTTTGGATAAACTTCTTTCTTATTTTTTTACATCATATACAACAAAACAAATTCTTATTCTATTTATTCAAACCCCAATCAGAAAAACGGTCGATACGATCAGATTTTATTAACTTCCTTTATTTAAAATGAGATTTTTCATTTATTTAAACATATTCCCTAAATAGTCTGTAATATTGATGTTCTCAAAATCTTGAGCAGACTAAGGAGAAGGGGACAAATTATTACGGATAGCTTGAAAATCTTCTGACACTTGACATGAATCTTCACCATCATCTATTATTATATCTGGTTCATTGTCACTGTTATTTCCAAGAATTGTTCTTTCATCATCCTGATTATCGGTCTTGTTAGAGTTCTCATTTTCTGGACTTGAATTGTCAAAGATAGTTCATATTCACAAATGGCTCTACTCAGTGCTCGATTTCTAAAAATTGAGGTACCGGAACTCTGTTAAGGGTGGACACACCGGGGGGTCTGGGGGGTATTCCATACCCCCCCAGCAAAAGGGGGGGTATAAGGCATAAGTTTAATAAATCAGTTAAATACATGATGTTCTTAATCACGCTCGTAAGTTAACTCACTGACAAAGAATTTTAACTGTTTTCAAATAATTTAGTTTTTTTACAGAGAGAGGTTCCGGAACGCCGTTCCGCCTGAAATCGAGCACTGGCTCTACTGATTCCATCCAGGCTTAGATTTATGTTCAATTCTATAGCATCCTGTATTGCGTCTTACTTGGCTTTCTCTAGAGAAATACCTATATCTGCAATGTTTGGTACGGGCACCGTACATTAACTAACGACAAGTAGATTCACTTATCACTTGCGTCGGAACCTTTGAAATTTTTGGTACATCGTTTGTCGTCGTACTCATCCGTTATCATAATACA
>CAJUYH010008563.1:189-15216 GCA_910591685.1 Galerucella tenella
GGTAGAGGCTGTGAAGAAAGTTTCCGGGCAGCTGTAGTCGATCCAAATCATCGAAGTGAAATAGGTATTTATTTTTTATCAGTGTCTTTCTTATATTTGCTAAAAATATTTTTTTATATTCAAAGGTGCTAAGAAACATTGGTTGTTGGATGGTCCGACGGAAAACGAACGGGAAATTGACGGTTTTACAAACGTCAGAGGAGCACCGAGACAGTCTTCCTTAAACGCTGCTATAGATATCAAAAACAAATCGTCCAAGAAGAAACCGGGGATCTTCAAAGGCATTGGATCGATGTTTAGGTATAAAAATGGTTTTTATTTAAAAAAAATTGGACGTGTAGACGAAATGAAAACATAAATAAATGAACCCCTTACAAAAGTATCCATAGTAGATAGATATTTTCAAATAAATTATTTTGTTTCGTACATGATGGAAATATTTTCTAACAACTTTCAAGATTTTATTGCACGCCTATGGAAAATGGACATTTTCACAAATGAGTTAACCCCTTTTTTTAAATTTCATCGTACGCCCATGGTAGATAGAGGTATTTGCAAATAAACTTATTTCATTGCATTGTTGATGAAAGGAGATTTTCACATATAAGTTAAACCCCTAATAAAAATTTTATCGTGCGCCTATTGGCAAATAAATGAACTTCTTTGGAAAATTTTATCGTACGCCCATGATAGAAAGAGATTTTTGCAAATTTTCGCTAACAAATTTTAACCCTCATCACAATTTCATCTTCTGTAGAAATATTTGTATTGAAAATGGATATTTTCACAAATGAATTAACCCCTTTTTTAAAATTTCATCGTACGCCCACGGTAGATAGAGGTGTTTGCAAATAAACTCTTCATTTATGAAATTTTCACATAAAAAAAAAACCCTAATAAAAATTTTATCATACGCCCATCATAGAAAGAATTTTTGCAAAATTTGAAAATTTTATCGTACGCCTATTGAAACCAAATTGTTGTTTGACGTTGAGCGCCAATGAAACAAATAAAGAGAATGAATGTCGTTAAAAAAATGATGGTAATTATTGCAGGTTCTTGCCTAACTAACCAATTAAATTTGGAGGTAAACTAAGTCAGTTCGCAGGGCTTTGTTACCTTATAAATCTTAAGAAAAGCAAATTTTGGCATAACTAGAAAAACAGAAAAAGCTATTTTAGGGCGCAACTAATTTTCTTTCCTAAAAGAAAATTAGAAAGAAAATCAAATCTAAAGGTCAGCTATCTTTTAATCTGTTTAAAAAAAGAACTTAAAGTTTCTGTATAATAAATAAAACTAACAGAGTAAAAAAAATGTATATAATTACAGTATTGAAATTTACATTATTTAAAAAAAGGGTTAGTAGTGAATACAACAAAAAAAAATACTTAGCACAATAATACAGTTGTTTGAAGATTAAGATGATGTGGCTGTCGATATAGATACTACGGATTTACTGCAGGAACGGTATTTAAGAAACTTTTCAGTTTTAACAGGAACTGTTTGTCACACTGGAACTGTGACCCAGAAGAATTGTTTGTCAAACAGGAACTTGTGACCTTGAAAACAGTCAGACTTTCCAGGAACTGTTATTCCCAGGAATTGTATCTCCAGAACTGTTTTATATCCAAGGAAACTGTTTTTCCCAGGAACTGTGTTCCAGGAAACTGTGCAGTAATCCAGATAGGTACTTAAGGGATAACGGCAGCCTATTAGTTTTTGTTAGAACTTGTGTTAAAATAATTACATGGATTACTGCACAGTTGTTGTATTGCCGACAAACGATGAGAGAAGACCCGCCGGAACCTTTCTCATCCTTATTTAAAGACCGTTCAAAATTTCAAATTTCACGGTAAAATACTTTAAGAATCTTGATTTTTGGATCATTAGTTTATTCCACCACAAATCACAAAAGTGAAATAATTTATTAATTTTTCAAAAGCAATATTTTTAGGAAATATATATGGACTATTCCACCAAAAATTAAAATTGTGAAGATATTCAATGATAAATATAATAGCTGAAAGGCTGAACGCAAAGTTCACGTTTCACTATGATGAAAGGATATTTTTTCACTAATAAATCATCACAATTTCATCGTTCGCCCGTGACAGATAGAAATGTTTCTAAACAAATGAAATCCTTAAAAAAATTTCATCATACGCCCATGGTAAATGGAAATTTTCACTGGAAAATTTTATGGTACGCTCATGATGGAAAGAAATTTTTGCAAATTATGAAAATTTTATCGTACGCCTATGATAAAAGGGAATTTTTTCTCTAATAAATCATCACAATTTCATGGTTTGCCCGTGACAGATAGAAATGTTTGTAAACAAATGAACCCCTTCAAAGAAAATTTTCACATATAAATTAACCCCTAATAAAAATTTTATCGTCCGCTTATTTGCAAATAAATGAACCTCTTTGGACAATGTCATCGTACGCCCATGATAGAAAGAAATTTTTGCAAATTATGAAAATTTTATTGTACGCCTATGATATTTTTTCGCTAATAAATTTTAACCCTCATCACAATTTCATCGTTCGCCCGTGACAGATGAAAATATTTGTAAACGAATGAACCCCTTTTAAAAATTTCACCGTACCCCTATGGTGAATGAAACTTTTCACAAATATTATCGCACGCCCATGGTAGATGGAAATCTTACAAATATTTTAACCCCTTATGAAAATTTTTCTTATTCTCGTGGCAGATGTAAATTTTTTCAAATAAATTATCCCTTTCCAAAAATCTCAACGTATATTCATGATAAAAAGAAATTTTCACAAAAAATTAACCCCTCTTTTAAAATGTCATCGTACGCCCATGGTAGATAGAGGTGTTTGCAAATAAACTTATTTTATAGTACGTTTAAGATAGAAGGAAATTTTTATATATAAATTAACCCCTAATAAAAATTTTATCGTGCGCCTTTTGTAGATAAAGATTTTTGCAAATAAATGAACCTCTTTGGAAAATTTTATCATACGCCCATGAAGATCATCACAATTTCGTCGTGCGCCCGTAACAAATAGAAATGTTTGTAAACGAATGAACCCCTTTGAAAAATTTAATCGTACGCCCATGGTAGATGGAAATCTTACACATAAATTGAGAATTTCACAAATATTTTAACCATCTATAAAATTTTTTTCAAATAAATGATCCCCTTTCAAAAATTTCAACGACGTACGCTCATGATAAAAAGAAATTTTTGCTAATAAATTAGGCCGCGAAGCCATATTTTACCTTATCAGCGTCTAGCAAAAAATGCTTAATGCGGCCAAAAAATCCAAAATAATTTATCCTAATCCAATTTTTTTTAATCCACAGATTTGGTAAACACCGTAAACTGGACTTCCAACCTGTAGAACCAGCTCAACACTATCACACCAACGAATTCGACTCTACTACACCCCAACACCAACAAGAAGACAACAAAAGTCAAAACAGTCAAACGGAAAGATTACAAGAACAATCACAAAAAACAGCCAACACTTCCAACGGCCAAAATCAATCACAAACTTCCCATCATTCATCGCAAAATTCTCAATATCAGAATTCCCACAATCATTCTCAAACTTCCGCATCAAGTTCACATCATTCTTCGCAAAATTCTCACCACGTCTCCCAACAACATACGCAAAATCGTTCGTCACCTACGGCTAATCAAAATCCACACCATATACAACAACCTTCAGTCCACGGGCCAAATATAAGGGAGCAGCTGTATCAGCGACACGGATATCTACATAGGCACGCAGAACAGGTACAGGTAAGTGATGGATTCACAGCAAATTGTCAATATTTGTCTTTAGTTTTGTTAGGAATACCCGCAAATCATTTCCCTCTGTGATATTCAAAGCTCTCCTTACTTTTCTTAAAGGAGACTATTTTTTTTTTCGACAAGATATGAGGGAAACGCTATCAGAAGCTTTCTCGCAATTCCCCACAGTCCAGAATATTTTTCAGGCATTTCTGCTTGCAGCCAAAATGTTTGATACCCTAGTTGATGATCAAAGGGGATTCTAATTCACCAGTGACTTCCTGCATGTGAAAATAAATATTTTTTTTCTTGGCAGGTTATACCGGAAAATGCCGTAGCTCCTGTGATAAAATATCGACAAAACTCTTCCGAACATCGACGTCACGACAGGGAGTTACACAAGCAAAGAATGACGCAGAGACACACGTATTACCAACCGGACGATAGGGATGTGTACGATCCTCGGCATCAACCTCAACCGGTACGATTTAATCTTTTATCTCGTCTATTTATTGCTAATTTTTATTTTTGTTTTCAGAGGTTGGATCAGCCGGCAACTTCGTATGTAGAGTATGGTAGACCGGGAAGTAGATCGGGAATTACCGAGTCTGTTCCGTTCACTCATTATGTTAATTATAAAGAACTCCAGAATCATATTAGGTGAGTTGGAATTTTTTTTTCTTTGTACTATTAAAAGAGTTTAGAAAAAAGTACCTCGAAATTTTTAAATTGATTAAAATGTGCCTCAAAGCAGTATTTACAACAAAAGTCACTTGTTTTTCATAATTTATCTGCTTCGTGATATTTATCTTTGTCAGTTTTGAAGCGATTCCCACTCTGAACTCATTTCCTGGCAAGTTAGTCTATTATTCTGTTTTCCAGGATTCCTGTGTGACCCGGAATACATAACAGGACAACCTTATTGATTGCACTCATTTTTTGTTTATTTCAAACCTGTACAATTGTCTACTAACCCGAGATCTGTCATTTTAACTAAACTGGCAGATATTAGAATAAATAAGAATACAATCAATTTGGATGTTGTAATTGGAAATATATTACATCTTATTGTGAAAGCAAAACTGCAACTTTAGATTTATTACCTTGAAAATTTAAAGCATATCTGAGTAGCGAGGAGCGAAAACAGACAGTGCGCACTTCTCGTGGTGCTTTTGTGATCGCTGTGGTGTGGAGTGTGAAGTATATTTTTGTCTTAAATTTGGCTAATAGTGGAAAAAATTGTATATACACCACGGTGGTGAATACATTTTCAAGCCTCGCACCTTATTCCGCTCGGGACAAAGCCGAAATAATTTTGGTGCTCGGTCAATAATAATAGTCTTCTCCACCTTGGTGTATAATATACCATTATTGTTCTGTCAGAGTAGCCGTTCTCCAGCATCCCCCCAATGCACAAATCAGTAACGAAAACTTCCACTTGAAAGACTCTTGCATGCTGTCCAGTGTCCAATACCCACAGCTAGTTCAGTCTTTGGTCGGCTGCCACAGCTTGAACGTCCATTTTAAATTAATTTGGTCTCGTGTTAACTAAAATAGGGAGGATCAATTCCACAGGAAGAATGTACCACGTCATCCATTTTCTATATTCTGTAGGTCATACTTGTAACTCTCATGAGTTGACCTGATGTTATGTGATGTAACTTAAAACTGCCCCAGGCTAGAGCACTCCACCTCAGGGAGTGGTATTCGGCACCAATTAAACTATTTTATACACTATCACTGGGATGGGGTGTACAATTAATATTAAATTGGACGCCACCAGCTTTTTAATCGAACGAAGCAATTAAAACAAGAAACAAAAGGTGGAAAGCTGGAAACACCTTGTAAGAAATTAAATTTACGTTACAAAAAAATAAATAAAATAAATCTACTTATTCCCGAACACGTTTATCCAATTCAATGATTATTGAATAAGCAATACAAAGAATGAAATAATCATTATTTATTGAATTATTTGAAACTCAACATAAATTGAATATTTCAAAAATTGAACGAAGAGAATACTAATTGTAAGTAGCACGCCAAATCCAAATCTTACACACGCTATAGATAAGACGGAGGACTAAGGGCTGAGGATGTTTGCAGCTCTTGGCGCGAAGGCGGCAGTGGCGGTGATTTCTTCGACAGGCTGTGGAAGTGTGGACCTCGTGCACGGGACAGGAACGAAGTGGAATGGAACTTAACTTGCCTTGAGAATGGAACTTGCCGGCTGCAGAGCTGCGGAAAAAAAAGAGGAAACAGGGATAAGGAACTAGAAAAGAAACATTAGGAAGGAACGAATAAATAGAACAGATCAGGTAAAAAAGGAGCTTATGCTATAGCGCATAAAAAACCCGAACTCCACGTGTCAAAATACAACTTAACAGTGATCTGTTTTATTCTATTCGTTTTGTTCCTCAAATACGCAAAATATGTAAATCAGCAAATAAGCAATAAATGTAAATAAGCTGTAAGCACTAGAAAATAACCTAGGGAAAATACAATAATTAACTTACCAATCAGAATATAGAAAATAGTTCACCAAAAATTAAAAATAAAATATAAATAACTGTTGCCATCAATGTGGCAGTTAGAGGAAAAGAAAGAGTCCACTCGAAAATTGAAATTTCGAACATCGACAGACAAAAATGGAAGGGGAATTTGATAGAAATTAATGTTTTATTTCGGAGTGGCTAATGCGACAAGGAAACGGCAAGTTTAGAAATTTAGTAGAAATTTGGGAGGAAGTGACTAATGAGCCAAAAAAATCACTAAATGAAATAGTTTTTCAGACGAAAAAGGTAACAGCTGAACAGCATGTTACAGTGAGAATGGTTTCCAATGGAAGTGGTGCTAATTGCTCCCGTGTCAAATTTTGCTGAGTCAAGAAAACATATTTGTATTCTGTGTAAAAATTTAATATTTAAAATCGCAGAGCGCTTTCGGCTATTAAGCCATCTTCAGTGCTATGCTGCTGACACTTTCTACAAGACCACAAGGACATATGTGATAATAGACTTGACTGACCTCACAACCAGTAGATGTGTTAAGTCTCATATCCCTGTTTGTTCCACAAAGTCTTTTGCTAGTCAATAATGTTAGACTATCTTTGCAGATAACTTTTTCCAAATGGGAGTTTCACTTTCAGCATATGTATCTGTAAAGTAGTGAGGGTGAGTGTAGGCTCCCAGTTGTCCTCCTAGGTCATCGTCCATGCTGTCCTTCCCAGGAAGGTGGACAGGTCACTAGGAGACATCTCTTTTAAATCGGCAGGTGTAGGCCAAGACTCACCGAACACACACTCTCTTATTGGCGATAACTCCGGACCTTCGCATAAAACATGTCTGACAGTTTCATCTTCCTGTTCACACATCCTGCATAGAGGTGTGTCCACTAGCCTCATAGTATGGAGGTGTTTCCTTAGTTGACAGTGGCCAGTCAGAAATCCTACTGTTGAACGTAGGTTTTTCTTGGCCATCGCCAAATATTTATTCAGCGCCAGCTTCCCAGGGTTATACTGGCAATACTGCATCCTTCAATTCCATCCCATCACTTTTAGCATTTTATCCAGCGTACTGGCTAGATATTTTTTCTCGTTCACAAATGGAAACTTTTGTACTGTTTGATCGTTACAGGCATAGATATACCAATAATTATCGTAAAAAGAGTGTACTTTTTCTAAATTCTTATTTGTTAAAATCATTTAAGCATCTCAAATACTTTAAAACGGTAAACTCTAAAATAAGTTTGAAATGTTTGAACGATTTTTGATATTTTTGTAAGTAAATGCGTCTTTGTGGTTATCTTCATATCTGTTACGCACATTTTCATATTTGTAACTAACACAATGAGACTTGCCGATTGACAGGAAAAACAATCTTTCATCAAAAAAAGATTTCTGTATTTACCAATATTTAACAACGTCGAAAATGACATTGTTATTTGAAAAAAATGAAAATGTACAGACCATGAATTTTATTTGTTTTTGTTAAGTTTCGTACAGTTACACACTATTAGATTAAAATGAAAGAAATTAAAGAGAATTTACCTACTTATATACAGGGTGTTATCATTTAAATAATCATGTAATAGAGGTGTCCGGACATAATATTTTTTCAATATTGGATTTCCTATGGCGTGTTTTCCCAAGCTTTCAGAGTGTTTGGTTCCTGGCCGGTACTCTCCTTTCCCGCTCCCTTCTATTGCCTTTGAGCCGTCTGTATTCCATTGAATAACATTCTTTCAAAGTCTGTCAAATCACCATTGGATACCATTTTTTTAGTTACTGAAATCCATATAGACTTTCTTTGAAAAGTTTACTTTTTCACTAAGGACCTTACAGACATTACCATTTTCCAAGAAAACATTTTTCGATATACACCATAATTTGTTTTTAGATTGGTACACCCTGTATATTTTCCTCTCACATATTTACAACCTTTTTCAACCAGAATTTTCATTTTCTCACTCTCCATCATCAAGTTCTATTCTGTACATTTCATGGCTGTATATTATTTTGTCCATTATGACTATTGTAATATTTTAACAAACAGTTTGTTAATTTTGTTGTTGTTTGTATTAAAAAAATGTGTATGTCTGCAATAAATGTAACACACTTGTTTTGTCCTGTTAGCCGCAATAAAGACCCTCTATCTGATAGTCAGATAGTACAGATGCGTCTTCAGGTGCAACAGCAAAGATTAAAGGTGGAGGAGGAAAGGTATGCACCCTCAATGTTATAGTTTTTTTTTTCATTTTATTTATTTTCTTGTTCTAACGCACGCAAGCTTTTTATGTCTAGGCATTAATACAGTACGTAAAGTAGGTGGATATAAATCAACATAATTTTCCGCAAATCGCTAAGAAATTTTGACATACCTACCTGACAAAATTTCTTGTAGGAAAAGTCAAGATTTCTTTACAGTTGTATATATGCATATTCGTACTTTTCTCTTGATTTCTTTGACAATATTTCGAATGAAGCAGGGTTCACTGCCTCAACCAACTCTGGAAGAGTCCCAGAAATGGAAAATTCATTATCATTTTACTTTCGAAAGCACCAGGAATTAAATTTATATTAATCCAGTTAGACAATTCAACCTTAATAACTTTCCATAGTAACCCAAGTAATTTTATTACAAATTTCAAAGCACCAGTTATTTGTGAATAAAATTATTAGTGATTTTTTCAAAATTAATTAATACCTGCTGAATTTTAAACGATTTGCTGAAAAATAGTATGTTTACCTCTTAGGAAAATCCACATTTCTGGACTCGTTGCTAACTCCAGGAATGTTATGCTTTACTTGGTGAACAATGTACTATTTACACGCCAGATATTGTTTTTGTGGGTTTTTGAGACCTAAAGTAATTTTATTTACAACCATATGATTTCGCACCTTTAAAGAAACAGGCAAAGATTTTCAAATATGCTTTCAAAAGCTATACTCTATCCTGTACAACAAAGACATAATTGTAACTCAGATATATATTATGGCATAGTCTCTAACAGATGATACTTTGCCTATGGTTCGAAAGTAAGTGGTTTACTGTCCCAAAAGTAACTAACAAGTAGTGGTTGCTGAAAATCTGGTTAGTTTTGGATAAGTTTCCTGAAATATGGTTAATGAACTGTCAAATTAGTAACCAGTTCTAGGAGCCCTGTTTGGACTGTCATTTGTCATGCATTGTTTATGATTCTCATTATTTGACCATCGAAGAGAAAAACAACAGAAGTATAGCGTATAATTCTTAGCTTAATCCTAATGATATTCAGTAGTTCTTAAGCCCGTTTAACACATATGTCACCTATGAAGCTCTTACTGTTTACATGCATTGGAGTGTTCCTCAACTGCAGTCTTATGTTGGCTTTGTACCCATTTTTGTACTTGTCTGAATTTTACCTTGCAGCTATTTAAAGCTGCAAAGTCTGCCTGGCTATCAGTTAATATGCTTCTTCTATGAACTGGATGATACAATCAAGTCAATTTTTACTACATTTTTGTATAAATTAATTATGGTTTATGGTTGTGAATAAAATAGTATACATACCTCGGTGGGAAGATTTTTCTGTCATAGAATTGAAACACTTTCCATCTGGGTGTGTAATAAACTATTATATCGAGTTCTTTACGTACTGTATAAAAAACGAATACGCTTTACCCGAAATATTACTTGTTTCAACTTTAAAACTTGATAATATAAGTTTGTGACTTCCTTGAACACCATATAGTAATATAACCAAAAATGTATTCATTTTTAAAGCGCTTTGCATGATCCGTTTTGTTTTAGTATGTGCATGTTCCATTTTTTTACTCAATTAGTTGATATAAAATTGAAGTTCTTGAAAATGATTGTATGTTTTTGGGGTTGAACATACACCACAGATCCATTGTGCCACCTTCCTCTACTCAGTTCCTGAGATAACTTTTTGAAACAAGTAGTTCCTTTAGTCATATTCCCAACAGACTTCAGTTTGGACAAATATTCCTCTTCTATCCAGATGTTCCTTGGGATTATATTCTACCATGCTTTAACAATTTCCAAATAACTGTCTAAGGTGTACCTGTACAGTCTGAGGCAACCTGGTATACGAACAGCTCCAAAGCAGAGGTAGTTGCGGGCAAGAGTCCAGTCCCTCACAGTCAGATAAGATATGGGTTACGGTCTCGGTCTCCATGCGACAAAGTCTGCAGCTGAGGTCCCCGTTATATAATCCTATTCTATGCAGGTGATCTTTTACCGGGGTATGACCCGTTAGATAACCTGTAATAATTTTTAGCTTAGCTACTGATATTCAGTAGTTCTTCGGCCCGTTTTACACATGTGTCACCTATGAAGGTTTTACTGTGTACCTGCTTTGGAGTGTTCCTCCACTGAAGTATATGTTGGCTTTGTACCCATATTTGTTTTTGCCCTCGGACTACCTTCTTTGTGGTCCCAAGAGCTGGTTCTGGTCCAACATATACTGTTGCTGAACCTCTTCTCGCGAGTTCATCAGCTTGTTAATTACCAGAAATACCGTTATGTCCCGGCACTCACACTAATCTTACTTTAATGTGGTCTGCTAGTTCACTTAGTTCTTTCTGGTATTCTTATACCAGTCTGGATGTTACCTTGCGGCTGTTAAAAGCTGCAAGGGCTGCTGAAATACAAAGGTATGTTCTCCTAGTGAGAAAGAGCATCTTGTGTTTCTCATTTCACTATACACCTCTGCTCCTGTCCCTTCCCCAATCTGTGACCCGTCTGTGTACCAGGTCTCTCCTCGGGGAAACTTCAGTTTGCTTGGGTCTTGCCAATCAGTCCTATTTGGGACTGTAGAGAAGTTTAGTGGCCATGTAGTCAGGTTGCTTTGCTGCCTAAAAAGTCCCATCCTTGCTTCCCCCATTATCACAAGGTGTAATGGAAGGCCAAATAAGGCTTCTAGTGCTGCCGTTGGCGTGCTTCTCATGCACCCTGCAATACTGAGACAAGCAAGTCTTTGCTCTCATCATTGCATTCCTTTGTGTCGTCCTTGTCCACCAGACCAAAGACGCATATGTTATTGTGGGTTTAACCAACTGTATATCCAGTGTATCATTCGCGGACTCAACCCCCATGTTTTCCCACAATTTCGTCTTGCCATCATTAATGTGGTTTCCGATCTTGTTGCTACTTTTTCCATTTGTTTGGTCCATTAAGTCTGGAACTCTTCTGCGGCGTATTAAAATTGAAAATGAACATGTCCACAAGGAAATGGGTGTCACAAAAATCTAGGATGTGGGAAATCTTCCCAGAACAGATATAGGCGAAGCAGTTCTTTAAAGAACATTCGTTAAAATTTTCGACAGACCTAATAAGGAATACTGTCAAAGCCGTAGTCGGTATGTTAATAGAGCACTGTAAGCTTAACAGGCACGCGCTTCATTCATTCATACGCTTGGGATAGGCTCAACAGCCCAGGCACTCGAACTAAATCTTTGTATCATTACCCATGTTATCTCCCTATTCCATTCCAGAAGCTTCGTGTCTTCTATATAGGCCACCAGTTTATCTGGAGGAATCTTCAGTCATGGTTGTGTTATTTCCACTCCAAAGTGCTTCCTTCTGTGTCCTTGTAAGTTCTCACAGAAGCAGAGTATGTGAGTAGGTGTTTCATAATAAAGTTCACATTTTCTGCACATAGGTTCACTAACTTTGCCCATCCTGTTCAGATGCTTCTTCAGGGTACAGAGTCCAGTCACCAGGTCGGTAACTGTCTTCAAATGTCTCTTACTCAGTTTCAACAGCCTGAACGAGAGTTCCTTGTCTAACATATTCAGTAAACTCTTGGAGATGTCTTTGTGTCATCCTCCGTTTGAGTTGGTATTCCTTAACTAGCCAGTTCCCTACTTCCCCTCTAATGTAATCCTTTGTGATTCCACAAAACGGTTCCGGACCTGTGAAGCTTCTTTAGCTAGCTGGTCTGCCAAAGCTAATGGTGTTGACAGACGAAGTCATGTGCAAATTTTGTGACCTAGAGGAGGAATCTGCAGTGCACAAGCTATGCTAGTGCGACTGTGCTTCTTTCTAGTCGATGATAAACGACATGAAAGATTCAGTCTGGAGGCTAGGTGGCTTACATAAAAAAAGATCTAAATCTAGATTCCGAGAACCACATTAGATCTGCTAGGGTCTCAGTGAAACCAAACATAGCAACCCTTCTTATTTTTCATTATTCTATTAATTATCCTAGCAACAGGGCTATCTTTTTTATACTCTTTTTTTCTAATTAAAAATTTTCATTTAATCAAAATTATTATCAACTTTTTCAGTCGGAAACAACACCAATATCACTCGCAACGTCAACCTCGAACAGACAATCAACTCCGTCCAGTTTCCAACTACTACGAATACGAAAGTATACAATCAATTTTGAATAGTGGTCGATCGCGTCAAAATGTACCGCAAACGTCAAACCAACAACCACCCGTTTATCAGCAAGACGTTAATTCGAATTCCCTACCAAGAAATCAACCGGTGCAAGGTAGACATCCAACAGGAAGAGGGAGGGGGCCTTTCGTGACGCAAGTCACGATAGGAGAGCATCATCAAAGCGGGACGAAAGTGTAATTTTTTAATTGAAAGGAAACGTATTGGGAACGATTTTACAGAAAAAAAATGATTGGTAAATTTACATTCCAAAGAGATTTAAAAAAGACATTTTGGAAATTATATGAGTAAATGGTGATTTAGATAGTTCAAGTTTATGTTAGAATTTGGACATAATGTGATTAAATATTTGGTTAGATTATTTAAATCACCAAAACTGATTTGATTTCAAACACAATCAGTTCCGGATTAAGCAAGCGCGGGTCCCGTAGCAAACTCTTTCAAAGAGCACTTGATCTGCTATGGGTTCTTCAGTATAAAGTGTTAAAAAAAACAATTCAATGCTCAATACGTTTATTTCCTATCTAAAGGTATGACATTTGGTGTTTTATTTACGCTAAGGAATAGGCGGGTACCGAGTGTCTGACGTTTCCCTTTAAAAATTACGCTCAGGCAGAGATGAGTGGGTTTGAATATGCGGGGCGCCATATCGCGTGGGGCCCTACTCTTGCTACGTGGTTAATCCGGCACTGAACACAATAAAATAGTCTGATCAGCAAGTTCAAATTATGGTGTCTGAGAAAACTCCTTAAAACTTACCCACATCTTAATGGATTTGGTAGAGAAATGTATTTCGATTATTTAACAGTTCATAAAAAATTGCAATTGTCATCAACAATTTAAGATAAAGTAGTTGTTCATGTACCAAGGACGAAAAACTGTATTATAGTCGAGTCTGCAAACCAAGCATTCAGGCGAGACAATAGACAGTTATTCGCCGAGTTGCATATTACATTTTTTCATCGATCTTAACAAAAAATTATTCTTATATAGAGAGTGCTAACTGGCAGACAGTTTGAATATCACCTGAGGGCCAGTGGTTGTCACGTGCCCATTCTCCGTTCTCGTTGGCTTCCTTGGAAGGAAACCGACACAGCGATTTCCATTGGCACGAGCGAACGGTCGCATCTACATCGAATCGGCTTTGCCAATTGACAAACAGCCGCATAGTGTGAACGTGCCTTAAGATGGGCTCTAACAAGCAAGAAGGTGCTTTATTCTTCAAGTTTTTTAAATGGCAGTGTTTAAAAAACGACAGCGCGTAGTCCTATTTTCGACGTTAAATAATGAAGATTTGGTTCCGAGACTCTGGACTTTTTTATTGGTAATTGCTTACTCATCAAGAATATATTCTATAATTTCTTGGATATTGAAACTTTTTGAAAAATAAGCAAAACACTACTTGTTAGTAGAAGAGCAAAGCTACTACCGAGGCGGAAGTGAGCGTTCGTCGAAAGGGGGCTTTAGAAATTGAGTAATAAATAGTCATCTCAATTGGTTGACAAATTTGGCAATTTTTTATCTGATAAAATCTTAGAAAAAAATATTTTTAGGAACTTTATCAAGCATTAACAACAATTTTAACTTGTTGATCAGACTAAAAATTATTTTTTTCAAAATGGTAGTCACTTGTACCAACACTTTTTGGAATTGATCAGTACAGTACAATTTTGAGTTTTATAATCACCCTGTATACAACTTTTTCTTATTTTTGAAACTTAATAAGGAATGGTAAATCATTAATACTAAAAATTTTTGGTATTTTTGCAAAATTTGGTGTTTTGTGTTTGAAAAATACAAAAAAAGTGATACATATATTATATTAAATTGAAGGCAGTTTTACTTAAATTAATAAGAAAATATAATCATTTTATAGTGAAAACAATTTTTTTGTGGCACCCATAGTCGAGCCAGCAAGAGATTTTCCGAAAATGTTATTTTCGTTTCAGAGTAAATCGCTCGCCGAGTGACGCATGCCCACTTCTATTCTCTCGCCGACGGCCAGCTGGACGTTTCATAATATGTCTCCAGCGGACGAGACTTTTCGGCGTTTTCCCGAGTGACATGCCCACCTCAGTCACTTTTTACTTCCACTCTCTCACCGACGAGCAGTTGAACGATTCGTAGTTTATCTCCAGACTCTAGACTTTTCGGCGTTTCCAGAGTGACGCATACCCAACTTTTTATTTCCCCTCCCTCACCGGCGAACAGTGGACGTTTCGTATCCTGCCTCCAGCGTGCAAGCCTTTTCGGCGTTTCCCGAGTGATGATGCATACTCACCTTAGTCATTTTTTACTTCTACTCTCTCACCGACGAGCAGTTGGACTATTTTACTTCCACTCTCTCA